>JASDQU010244807.1:139771-150735 GCA_032191745.1 Picea mariana | reverse complement strand
GTTGATGATGTTGGTACACATTGATAAGTCATTGTTGATGAGTATTTGAAACATGATTGGTATATACTTGGTACATGTTTGGATGCACTTTTTTATGGTACAAGTTGATTATAGGTTGTTTGGCATAGGTTGGTGCATGGTTGATGCACTTGTTTATGTTGACAGATTGATATCTGTTGAGGATTATTACCTCATCTCAGTTGGTGCTGAGAATGTAAGATGAGTCTTTCATATAGATCCGGTGCTCTTGTAGATTTTTACTCTATTAAGTTGTTGCTGAAAAACCCCCGGATTGAAGTCCATAATAAAAAGAAAAATTGTACATACATATTGTGTTCTTTGTGTTCCTTGTGGAGATGATTTGTTGATGATATGTTTCTGATATATGTTGCTGATATGTATTCACATCTAACTGATTATAAATGAAAACAATGAGTAATGAGAAAATGTTGAATGTTAACTAAGGAGTTTTTGTGTAAGAGGGAAGTTTTGGAAAAAAGATCCCCACACTCATTCACCCCTCCCCCCTCTAAGTGTGGTAGGTGTGTCCAACATGATCTTCTATATAAGTCAGATCTAAAGAATTACAGTGCTGGTATATTTATCATTGATACTTATTGTTGAGGCACATCTTGTATTTCTTGGCATATGGCTAAGATTTTTTATGGTACATGGTTGAGATCTTGTATTTATTGATGTATTGAGAAATTGAATGTCAGAAAGGGGTTGATGACTAAGATCATGTGAGGGATATTATACTTGTTCATGATTACACATACCTATATGGAACATGACTAGAGAGAGGCATACTTGCCTTGAGTAGAGGTTATGTATGAGGATGCATACATAGGGTACAGTTACAGTCTGGATATAGTGACAGGTTACAGATCTATGTGAAAGAAGTTACAGAGGGTCAAAATTTTTCAAGTGAAAGGAAACCCTAGTTTCATAAGGCATGCACATGATACATAATAGATAGGGAACATACATACGTGGAATGCATCACTACAGGTCGCATATCTGTTGTATTTTTGTAGATACATGTTCAGTTCAGGTACGGTTTGATTACATGGCAGTTGTACAGATTGGATACAGGGCAGTGGTATAGGTTGATATGGTTGTACAATAGTATATCTCATAGTGATAGGTTGATAGTGGTTCCATCATTCTACTTCTACTTTAGGGCGGTTGGACGGGGCAAGGATAGGTGGTTATAGCCACCTTTTGATTGTAGACGGAGAACATAGGGGGTTGTAGCCTCCTTATGGTTGTAGCCAGAGAATTGGGGAGTTGGAGCTTCCTCAGGTTGTATCCTGAGAAACTAGGGGGTTGGAGTCTCTTTCCAGTTGCAGCTGGAAAACAAAGGAAGTTGGTGCTTCCAATGAATGTAATTATTCAATACATATAATAAAAAACATTATGTGGTTTTGTCCCGATTTGGGTTTCCACGTAAAACACTGGTGTATTGTGTATGTGTGTGATTGTTTATTTCTTATTGATCATTATTGGATAATAATTCTACATTGATATAAAATTTGAAGAAAAAGGATTATAATTACGCTATTATTGATTCACCCCCCCGCCCCCCTCTTAGTAATCCAACATGAATTTCCTACAAAAGAAGAAGAATGTCCCAAAATTCTGGCAATCCAAACTAAGATCAAGACACCCATCTTGCAAAACCAACCTACCATTGCACCAGCTCCTAAGAAAACCCCAAAAAATTCCTCTTTAGCTCAATTGACTCCACTATTTATTTCTGGCCTGAAGTTCCCGGCTCACGAAACAACAAAGCTAGAGTATAACATGGTAGAAGACCTGAAGAAATTGAAAGCTAATATTTTGGTGATGGACTTGTGTATAATTCCTCAACAGAAAGATTTACTGTTGCAAGCCATAGATGAGCACGAGAAGCTCATGACAAATCCAAGCCCAAATTCAATCTTGGGTACAAGAAACTATGAGGATATTTAGAAGCATAACATGAATACAATGTCGGTTGATAATAATCTTAGGTCATTTGTTCCACCTTTTCTGTTAACCTTTGAAATTTATAATAGGAACTTTCACAATTGTTTGGTTGAATCTAGTGCTTCCTCCAATGTTATGCCTCTGTTGGTATTGAAGAAACTAAATGTGACCCATACCAAAAGTGACACACATATCATTCAACTAGATAGAACTGAGGTTAAATTTATTGGGGAATTAAAGGATGTTATGATTTAGATCGCCTCGAACCCAAAATTTCATTAGGTCATAGATATCATAATAGTAGAAATTCCAGAGGGCCATGGGATGTTGTTGAGTAGGGACTGGTCTGGAAAATTACATGGAAATTTTAGTACAGATTAGTCCCACTTATGGTTACCATTGAAAAGAAACCCCAACATGATCAGGATCAACTGAGAAAAATATTTGAAGCATACGATCACAGACTTAGAAGAGCCTAATGAACCTTCCTCTACTGAGTTCCTAGTCCTAGGAAATAACTCGTGTGAGTCTGATTTCGGTAATTTCTCGCACTGTTTGTCCGAAGTATTACTTTCCCAGAGGTCAAAATTATCACTTCATGACAATCCTAAAATAATTGAGCAATGTAATAAGTATGAAAAGAACACCCATGCTCAAGCCGAGAAAACTAAAATGATAGTTCCAAAGGTGGACTAGGACAAGCGAGTTCCAAACTTTGTGTCTAAAATCTGGACTCTATACTTTGATGGATCAAACTATCAAGAGGGGGTTGGCGCTGGATGCATTTTCATCAATCCAACAAGAAAACTGATCCAGATTATTTTCGACACAAAATGAGAGAGGATATGTAATAAATAAATGTACCAAGATATATCAGATATCCAATAATATAACAGATATATATCATAGATATAAACATAAACACAAAGATACAATAATACACAATTTTTATTAATGAGCGAAATGTACAAAACTGTAGAAATAAAGAGTGAAAGACTCGCTAGAATGGTGGCAGCTTATCTCTGAGAAGAGATGTGATGTCTATGCTCATTCGCAAGAAAATTTTCGTTACAACAAGGCTCTAAAGGAATTTTCAACATAAAAAAAATCCAAAACCCTAACCTCGGAAGATGAAAAGCCAACAATTTTGTGGACCCCGTTTTGGGTAGTTTGGTGTATCAACTTCTCGAGGGCATAGCTTTGGCATACAATCTTTGTTTGGGGTGCACGATAGCTTGTTGGAAAGGTATTGATGAGGAGATTCATTCCATTTAAATAATCAAAGACTATAGCTATAATTGAGATGCCCAATCGTGAGAAAAACATCATTTAGGCCCTCAAAATGGCCCTAGAAGTTTAGGACCCAAAAAAATGCTAAAAATAGTAAGTTGCCATAAAACTATATTGATCCATTTGGAATAGATGGGTGGCCACCGATATCCACCTAGATCAATCCTCTCTCCTTAGGGAGCAATGATATCCATTGCATTGAGTTCTTGTGGGAGGGGGAAAAGCATTTGTTGATTATGAACCTTAGTGAGTTGCTTGCCTTGCTGGAGAAGTTGCGTTGCTTGGCTTGTGGAAGGTTGTCGAGAACATGATGTTGGAAGTGTTGGAACTTTTGAAACATTCTTGCTACATGATATGACTGTGTGTAAAAGGAATCTTTTTTCTTTACTTCAATCTTTCTGACCTGCTTCTGTTGTATAAAAGGTGCTTGGGATGAGGCTACAATGGTTGCGGTGTCCTTCTATTCACCTTTTGAACAAATTGTGAAGAAGCTCGATGTTGTAGTATGAGATATTACCTTGTGGAACTATTTAGGTGGAACAATAGTCAGAACTACCTCTGGTATCCTATAGAGATGACCCCCTAGAGTAACAATGATTCTATGGGGTCGAGACTCATAAATAACATGGTGCTTCCACATATATGGCTGACCCATAAGAAAATCATAGAAATCCAGTGGGGAAACATCACATAATACCTCATCCTTGAAGGGCTTGATGTCATATGACAAGTGACACTGCCGATTGACACAGATATCTCATCCCTGGCGAAACCACACGGTGTTGTATGGCTGTGGGTGTGGTTTTGTCTAAAATACCAACTTTTTGATGACCTCTTTTGAGATGAAGTTCTTCTAGCGTACGCTATCAACAATAAAATGAAGCGGAGTACCCTTCACCCACATCTGTGAATGAAAAAGGTGCTCTCCTCTTCAGAATTTGTTGGTTCTTTTGGTTGAATTGTTGCGGTCGTGACAATAGCAGTGGGTTATGCATTAATGATCTAACTTCTCCCATTATTTTCTGAATTAGATTTCGAATCAAGGTTCAGATCCTTTTGTTTGATCTCAACCACCAATGATTTTTTTGAGCGACAATCATCAGTGTTGTGCCAGGTGATTTTGTGGAAATCGCACCACTTTCCAGTGTCCTTCTTCGTCTTTCCGTTACCCTTATTTTCCTATGGATTGGAATGGTTTTTGGAGGCTAGTTGTTAGGTCCGTCTTTACCATTCTTTGGTTGTTGCATATTTGCAGACCCAAACTCCCATTTGTTCTGGTGCTTAAATTTCTGCTCGATTTTGACAACATATCGATAGGAAGCTCCCAATGATGATGTCCAGAAAATCCATTTTGGTTTGGATGTACCTATCTAGAGCCCCACGGTATTTCAGAACCAGATGTCGCTCGGAGTATTTTATACCCAGCTTGGTGCACAAGGTATGGAAAGTATTTGTGAACTACGACACTGTTTTGCCCCTCTCTTGTAGAAGTGTTGTCCATATCATGTACTAGTTTTCATAGTTACCTACAGGGAAAGAGATCAACCCCATTTATTCGAGACTCCTTTTTGGAAATGTTCTCCCAATATGTTTTCGACCAATGTTTGAAACGGGGTAGATCCTTAAGGAGTGCAAAGGTGATATTTTCCTTGTCAAAAAAATTGTGAACATAGAAATAACCTTCTAGAAGATCTAACCATTTTTCTAGGCAATCCACATCTATCTGACCTTCAAATACATGAATATAAAAATTAAATTGTACCTTAAAAGGATAGGTGCCTCCAAAGTGTCCACTTGATGAATATGCATTTGCTATTATCGACAAGCATTGAAGGACGTGGGAAAAATTCTCCATCATTTCTTCCCTCTGTCACGTGAGAGATTGCTCAAGCAACAGATTAATAGAATCTTCTTCTCTGTCATCTTTATTTTCTTCCACCATGGAGGGTTTCTTGGGTGTGCAAGAGAAATTTTCCTCAAGAGATACAAGTTTGAGACTCAACCTGCTATACTTGGACTTCATCGGGGACATGAACTGAAAAAAAATCAAGAGCAACATGTTCTGATACCACTGATCCATATTATTTTCAACATGAAATGAGATAGGAGATGTAATAAATATATATCAGATATCCAATAATATAACATAGATATATCATAGATATAACCATAAATACAGAGATACAATAATACACAATTTCCATTAATGAGTGAAATGTACAAAACTGTAGAAATTTGCCATAGAAATTTTATACAAACCTTTGGTCCCAGATAACATTGCTAACTTGAGGGTATTTGAAGGAGATGAGAAGTTTATATCCTTCTTAACTAATTAAGAAAAGTTTAGAGACTTGGCTATTGATGATGATTTTTTTCAAAAGGTTATGGCAGAACATGGTAGTCAAGACCCTAATCCAACAGAAGGCAGTAACCCAAACCAACCTAAACTCCACACTATGCCTTGGGGAGTAGTTAGTATTTATAACTTGTTCGATTTACAAGAGAAATTTAAGAAACCAAAAAATACCAAAACCAACAACTCATGTCCATTCTATGAAGTCATAAATCTAGGGACTGTTGAAAACCCCTGAAACATCAATCTCAGGAGATCAATATCACCTGAGAAAAAGAAGGCCTACCTAAGGTTGTTCAAAGAGTATCAAGATGTGTTTGCATGGTATTATCAATATTTGAAAACATATGACACCATGATCATTCAACATACTATCCCATTAATATCTGAGGTTAAGCCCTTCAAACAAAAGTTATGAAAATTCCACCCATCCCTCGAACCTTTGATGCAAAAAGAACTCAAGAAACTATTAGAAGCAAAGATAATATTCCTAGTAAGTTGCTCTACATGGGTGGCCAATATGGTACATGTTGAGAACAATTCAAGGGAAATTTGCTTATGTGTAGACTTCATAAATTTAAATAAGGCTTCTGCAAAAGATAACTACCCTATTCCCCCCATGGAACAACTTATGTAGACCGTATCAGGAGCAAACATATTCTCACTTCTCGATGGATTCTCAGGATATAACCAAGTGTTGGTATCAGAAGAGGATAGACTGAAAAACAACCTTTTGAACCAAATGGGGAAGGTTTAGTTACAAACGCGTGCCATTTTGGATAATCAACATGGGAGCCACCTTCCAAAGATCCATGTATGTGGAATTTCGGGGATTATTTAACAAATGTGTAGTGGTATACCTAGATGATGTTATTGTTTATTCCAAGGATAGGGATGATCATATTTCCCATMTCACCCAAATTTTTCAAAGGTGCCGAAAGTATGGGATATCCTTGAACCTGAAAAATACTACATTTGGAGTAGCTGAAGGAAAACTCTTAGGTAACATCATTTCTAGGGATGGTATCCATATCGATCCTGAGCACATAAAAGAAATMTCACAAATGACACTCCCTCATAAMAAAAAAGCTATGCAATATTTCTTTGGAAGGATTAATTTTGTAAGAAAGTTCACTCCAGATTTCACAGAGACAGTTAAACCCTTGCAGAGAATGATATGCAAGGATGTTGAGTTTAAATGGAATGATGCAGGAAAGAAATCTTTCAAAAACATTAAGATTTCAATATCACAAGCTCCCGTACTACACAACCACGCTTTCATCAAAGACTTTTATCTCTACACTTTTGCATCAGATCAATCATTGGTTGTAGTACTGTTGGCAGCCAACTCACATTTTTCATTGTCTCATAAGCTGCCTACACCAATGTTTCACAAACATTGATTTTTCGTCGCAATTTTCAAATAAACGACGCTTTTATTCTTTGCGCCTTTTTGCATACCTATCTTCGCTAAGTCTTCACGAGTGTAAGCATGAAGATTTCTCCTTTCAAGGTCACATTTCGATCATTTTCTCAACTGCCAATATCTTTTGTGTCATTATGCATATTGCGCCTATCTTTTTATTGATCTTTACATGATCGGCAATGTCCTTTGATCGTTTTTCATACTTCAATGGATTATATAATTCAGATTTATTGAAGACATTGAGCATTTGGGTTTAATCCTTTTATGACTTGCCTCATCTCTTATTCTACATGGGGGTTATGATTTATTTGGTTTTTATATATATAAAGTAATCCTTATGTTAAATCTTTTTATAACTTTGGCTTGTCGACTATATGAATTCGGTTTGGCACTTTGGTTGAATGATGATTGATACATGGGCGCATATACAATTTTGGTGTTAACCTATATGATAAATGTTTTGAACATTATGATAGTGCTGGCGTGTATTGGCTGGTTGTACACATGACTTAATAGATAATCCATCATTACAATTTGAATAGCCATATCGGCAGTTGTACTGCGACCACTATTGCTCTGCATGGATCTACTACCTTCTACTACCCCCGCACACTTTGCATTGATGCTTGCCTCCTTACCAGGGTTACCTCTGTTAATTTTTGGGAAAATCTCTGAACCTAATTTGTTCAAACCCTTGTCCCTTAGCCTAGCTGACTATGTGTTATCTCCTGGCTCCTTAAGGGCGAATTGAACTCTCATGGTTTTCAGAGTTGATTGTGGTTTCATTTTTCCAGAGAGAACTGCCCCGAATTTGCTCCCAGAGTCACGTTTTTGCGTGAGCGATTCTGGGCAAACGAATTCGAATCAGATCGAATGGTTGAAAACCCAGAACTGTTTTTAGCCCCTTTACCGTTTCCTCAGAAATTGAGTGGCTACAGAGATCTAGCTCTTGTTTTCCAGGTCAATTTTTCAATGGCGAGAACATGCGTTATGAGTTTGTATGCATTTCCTGAGATCTGTTCTTCAAAACTCCCTCTCACCCAACAAGCCATCTCGTCGCTCCACAGGTATGTTTGATATCAATCATTTTGTGTAAATAATTGAGCTTTATATAATGAATTCAAATTCAGTTTTGAATATTTCTGTTTCCAGCATGGATTTGGCTTTGATTCGATAGATCATCGAATAGATATGATTGTTCAAAATTAGCTCAATGTTCTGTTGGTAATACAAGCTGTTAATATTTTAAAATAGTCTGTTGATTGGTATCCTGAATTTTGAGTACAGTCAATGGTATAATTCGAATTGGTTATGATATGAGTATTATTGATAAATCGGTTAACTGTTTCAATTTCATTCGACCAAATTTTATACTTTCCTGTTGATACATAACCGAATCACAACTGACTTGATTCTCATTGATTGCAACTTATTCGAATTGGATTCTGGTTAAGGTTACGATGTTGTTTCTATTATTAACTCCGTAAAAATTGATTTGGATTATTGCTCGATTCATGAATCTGTAGATTTTATCATGCTTCTGTCCATTGACTGTGTAAAGATTCTTGAGTTGATATGATTTTATCCGATTACAATGGAGGCTGTTACACATTGTGATTTTAATTAAAGGTTATCAATTCGTTACTATGACTAGTCGATGACAGTTATGACCATATCTATGAACTGTTGGAAATTAAGCATGCAAAGTCTATGACTAGATTTATGGATAGAGTTCTGCCTGTTTTATCGTGACCATTTTTGGCTATTTGATTAAAACGATTTGGATCCTGTGCAAACCGATAATGATTGTTTTATCTCATATGATTTTTTTCACCATTAATTGTATTCATGAAACAGTCTTGTTAAGATTTGGTTTGATTTTATGACAATTGGGAAAACAGAGCATTCCCACTCTGTCTCAATTGTATTCTATTCGATTTGGTTTGATTGAAAGGATTATTTTTATTAAAACATTAGTAATTTATTGTTGATTGGATTCGATTTGATTTTTGATTATATATCTGGTCCTGTTTACTATTCTAGACCAGCTACAGAATCAGAAGATTCTGTAGCTAAGTTTATAGAGTCATTTTTTCTATTATTTTCTCAATAAAATACTCCTCTAACTTGATCTTTATGTCTATTACAGGCAAATTCGAATTGGTAGTGGATGTGAGGAGCAGTTGGAAGATATCTTAAAGATTTCATTTTCATTTTTAGTTACTTAGTTTAAGAGATTTTTGGGATTATTCCCAGATTGTGTAAACTGTTTACTAATATTCACAAGGATGTTTTACCTTGTGAGAAACCTATTTAAACTTACGATTTTGTAATAATTAGGAATCATCAGTTGTGGAAGAACATGGATATGTAATTCTGATTCAAACTGGAGCAGAATTGATGTGTTGTTATAGCTTTTTCTTTTCAATATATTGACACTTTGTCCCAAGTTTTGTATATCATTTTGTTTATGGTTTAGTATTACTTTGTTATCTAAATCACATGCATATGATATAATTTCTTACTGTTATACATATCTTGTTCCTTCCTAAGAGATATAGGACATAACAGTTGTTGATTCATTTTATGAATGATAGCTTTGTCTTCTTCGTAGATTGAATTATTATATAAGTTTGTTGCATAATAGGTTTCCCTTATTGCAGAGATTTATCATCAGAAAACTGTTATGATTTCTTTTATGTCTTGTTGGTCCTGTAACATACTTCAAGAAGCAGCATAGCTGATTGTTTTCAAGAAGCTTAAGGGCTAAATGGTGTGAATTTCTTCCTCCAACCAGCTTAAGAAGTCATCTTGCACAGGACAGACTTGGAGCGTTTCCAGGTCAATTAGTTAGGTGTTTATTGCTTTGATTAAGTAGTATAATATAAATGATAATTTAGTTAGATTTAGATTACGTTGTTTTATTTCAGTAATATAGATTAGATTGTCTAATTTCAGTTAGCTTTCTTTCCCTTTCATAAATACACAAAATCAAAAAGGAGACCCTTGGCTGTCTCAGGGCAGTGATCACATGAGTTTTGCAGGTTTTAACTAAATCTGTAGTTTGTCCATATTGTATATTTGTGAATAAGGAATATCATAGCTGATAATTAGGTAGTTGATTTGAGTTATTATAATCATAGTTAGTATCTTGTACATATAAGTGGTTAGTAATTTCTAGTTAGATTAGTGTAGTTAGTTTAGTTTGCTTTATTAGTTTCTAGTTTCCTTTATTAGTTTAGTTATTTGTCTTTGTTTTATTAGTTTCTAGTTTCCCTTTAGATTTCTTAACTCAGATCATTTCTCTTTGGTTTCCATACGAGACCTTAGGGCGGCCAACGGAACCGTTAAACTCGTCAGGGTGGTCCATTCCAAACGGCTTGGGTTATTAGACAACCCCGGACCGGTTCCACTCTCCCAGTTGACGGACGGTCAATTTTGCCCATCAACAAGTACTTACTCAAAAGGATGATGAAAATAACAAGGAACTTATCTCCTTCATGAGAACTAACTTACAAGGATCATAGATTAATTACCCATCCATCGAAAAACAAGCCTATGCTGTATATAAAGTAGTAAAACACTTTAGGCCTTACATCCTCGAGAATCATACCAAGGTCATAGTGTCTCATCGATTCGTTAGGTCATTATTCACACAACAAGAGGTGGGGGAAAGAAGAGGCAATTGGATGGCTGTCATCCAAGAATTTTATGTTGAAATTAAACCAACAAGAATTGTCAGGGGTCAGGGACTGTGCAAACTGGTCACAAAATCACAAGATCTGATAGAAAATAGGGATTTGAGTTGGGGAAATGAGTTGAATTTATGGTGTGGTGAAGTATTGTACATCCCACCCACACAAGATTCTTGGTATGTTGACCTATCTTATATAATCCACCATGATACCTACCCTGAATACTTGA
>JASDQU010244807.1:120737-139751 GCA_032191745.1 Picea mariana | reverse complement strand
GGACTGTGCAAACTGGTCACAAAATCACAAGATCTGATAGAAAATAGGGATTTGAGTTGGGGAAATGAGTTGAATTTATGGTGTGGTGAAGTATTGTACATCCCACCCACACAAGATTCTTGGTATGTTGACCTATCTTATATAATCCACCATGATACCTACCCTGAATACTTGAAACCAAGAGAGAGAAGAGCACTCGGACTAAAATCTTCCTGATACTATCTTATTAACTCAATACTTTTTGACTTAAATTATGAAGGCATTTTGATACGATGTCTTGAAAAGGAATATGTAGAAAGGGTGTTGAAGGAACTCCACAATGGTCCTGTAGGGGGGCATTTCATAAGGGAGACTACGACCCATAATATTTTTAGGGAAATATATTATTGTCCAACTTTGTTTAGATATGCTCACGCATATGTCAGTAGGTTCAAAGTTTTTCAGATGAGTGCTGAGAAGGAAAAGAAAGTGGCCATTCCACTACAACCATTGTCAATTTCTAGGCCATTTGAACAATGGGGGATATATATAATAGGAGAGATAAACCCAAACTTGTCCAAATAGCATAAGTATATACTAACTGCTACTGATTATTTCACACGATAAACATAAGCCATTCCCATTACCCATGTTAATGAGAAGGTGGTAATACAATTTCTTGAAAAACACATTATAACAAGGTTTGGGGTGCCTTCGATCTTGGTATTTGATAACACTGCATATTTTTATTCTACTCTCTTGACTGAATTTGCATTAAATACAAGGATTATATTGAAGTATTCTTCCAACTACTATCCACGGGGAAATGGTGTTTCCAAGACAACCAATAAAAAAATAATAAGGATTCTTAAGAATATAGTCATAGAGAATCACTAGAACTATAACAATGCTTTACATAACGCTCTATGGGATGATAGGGTAACCCCCAAGGAATCCCTAGGGAATTTCCCTTACTTCTTGGTGTACAAAAAAGTATCCATATTTCCAACCAACCTATATCTCCCATCCTTACAGCTTTTCCAATCCTCAAGAGGGAAACCTGCACCTAGTATGCAACAGAGAATTGATATCCTCCTTATGGTTGAGGAAGAATGAGAACAAGCCAAAAAGAAAATTGCATCCCATCAAAAAATAGTTAAAAAATGGTTTGATAAACACAAGGATCGTGAAAAAAAAATTGAAGTAGGGGGCTTGGTTCTTAAGTGGGATAAAATGAACGAGCCAAAGGGGAAACATTCAAAATTTCAAAATCTGTGGCTTGTACCTTTTTCACATCACTGATAAAATTGGGGTAGGCACATCCCAACTATAAAACCTGAGGGGTGAGTTCGAATCTCTTCCCATCAACGACCAAGACCTAAATCATTTCTTTCCATAGTTGACTCCAAGACAACTTCCTGCATTATAATTATAGTTTAATTTTGTTTGTTTTGTTTTGAGTGGTGAGTTTAGCATTTCAATTTTCTTTCCTTTGGTTTGTTTTGTTTTGTGTGATGTTATTTCCTGTTTATTTTCTTGTTTTGATTACTTTGATGATAGAACGATTTTAGGTGTGTTCTTTGTCAAAAGTGGTGGTGCAATCTATTGAAGCTAGATTCTTATCTCTCAATTTTAAAACATTTCAAAAAATAATAGGGAGAAGGTTTATTGGTTAGAGGCTTCAATGTATGTGTAACTCACCTTTATATTTATGCACATCACTTAAGGAAAAAACATGAATAATGCCTTGTGGTCTAGGAATACCGATGGAAATGGAATAGAAGAGAGTGTGACTAATACCCCAAGCAGAGCGAAGTTAGTTCTCATACTACTCAGGAAATACTAGGAAAGAATAAAAGGTATATGGTTTTGATCCTTCACCAGAAAACATATATCCTCCTCCTTGGTGCATTACCGACATGCATGCAACAAAGATGAACATGAAATATCAATTCAGAATGTATGATAGGGAGGGTATATAGATATATCCAACAGGGCTTTGGACGCTCGATGGAAATGGAGAAAGGTCTGTGATATTGGGGTGACTCTATCGGGGCTATGGACACTCGCTGACAATGAAAAAACACCATGGTAAGGTCCATGAATTTCAGGAAAAAGAAACAACATCATGTCTCCTTAACATTTTGAGTTCTGACTCAACTCTCGACGGAAAGGTAGGATTCGGTGGTTAAATGGAAAGAGGAAGGTATTCGGGTGAATCCCCATGAGAAGTCAACAAGAATGTCCTTGGGCCATATGTATACATATTTGTGATTCATCCATGGGTCATTTCCTCAAGCTACTGACAATTTCCCAAGAATTCTGTCAGCATCATTAAGAGAGAAACATAGAGTTTGGTTTCTACCAATGAATATCCATTTGTTGAGCACTCAACACACCCTTAAAATTCTCAAATTTTTGGGTACCACTTTCTATTTTTTGTCATTTTCATCATTTCCTTTGATTTAACATAAGTTGAATTTCTACTATTTTTCCAAATTTCTCATTGATTTACATAGTTTTACTTGCATATACAACTCAATAAAATCCAAAGAAAACCAAATCTGCATGTCTTTAAAATAAGATCAAAAAATGCAAAACACTAGGTGGTTTTCCTAGGAAAAATATTCAAATCCACTGCTAAAGGAAAAGATCTCCGACACCTAATGGGAGCTACTCTGAATCACTGACGTTGATCAATATCATGAATTAACCGAAACAATATTCATGTCAAAAGACATATCACATGCTTGAGAATGCCAATGTCGTTTAACATTAGGTGTTGACCGAGCCCAATACTAGTTGTAAGAAGGCACTAACTATTTGGGATAATGCCGATGGCGATCAACATCAGGTGTCAACGTGTTCAATTCATGTGTCAAAAGTGTGGCATAGTATCGATAATGTTGACACCGATCAACATCACACGTCAACAATTTAGTATACAAACTGCACGAGGGCTCTGTTTTCTCGTATATTTGTCGATGTCGATCAACATCAGGCATCGATGAGGTCAATTGAAAAAACACCCATCGATGAGTCAAAGAGATAGTCGTTGATGCATGAGTAACATAGAAAATCGACACCTAGGATTGAACACATGGAAACACGCAGACCATGAGAAAGAACCAAACATCGATAGACAACAACGTCGGCCAATCAAAAAGACAGAACCTATGTTCGAACCCACATCCTACTTCCAACATATGCTCGATCTAAGTGTTTATGAAAAACAATATGAACCATTTGTTTGGTCTTTCCGAGGATCCTCGAAGTCATTGAGTCTGTCTCCCTAACTTGTATAAATACATATAAAATCAATCCTTTAATATCTTTGACTTCAACTGAATATGAGAGATCCAACTCTCTGATACAAGACCCAACTTGTAGTTCTCATATCCAACTGAGAAATGAGGAATCCAACCCTCATAACAAGACCCAACTTTCTAATCTCAGATCCAACTCAGATGTGAGGAATCCAATCCTCATAACAAGACTCAGCTTGTAAACAAGCACCAACCTGATAGAATGAATTTCTATTCAATCCATTATATATACATATATATTTAATCTACCAAGACACTCTTATATTCACCACCACTTCTGGTTTATATAGAATTTCAAACGGTATAGGATTGAACCAATGTGTCTTTTTGACATGAACCAGTGCACCTATTCATTTAACTAACTAATATTTATTTGAAATTTATCCTCATGAGTTGATCATAGATATGGATCGAATAATTATATCATTCTCATGCTTCTGACGAGTCCTCTGTTCGCCAACAGATCATATTTGATATTTTACCAGATCTGTATATTATTATGATGTTAATATTTGTCGAATTACTCTACAAACCTTAAGGTTACTATATGACTGTTGCTGGAACCACGTCGTTCGTGCTTCAAAATTCTTCCCCTTTTTTTTCTTTTAGCCCCCATATGTCCAATTTTGGGACCATGTTCTTCGAGCTTCAGCGCTCCAAAACTTTCCTTCTTCTTTTCACCGAATTATTTTTTATCACCAAAGTGATATATTCTGAAGTGTTACATCTCAAGAAACTTTGATTCACGGTTTTTAATCCTCATCGTTGATCACGGTTTCAGATCAATGGTTCGATCATTCTTTAAACAAATCATTTCTCGCAATTTTCTTATCCTTATCCAATGGATGGGATTCAATTGTGGGATGGACGGATGTCATTTCCTCTGGTACTTTGAAGCTTCAAGAGTTTTTCTCTTTTATAAACATCCAACTCTCCTGGACTAAATTTCGTCGAAGTGTGTATAGTCTAGATGTTTTCCATGTAGATACACCATCTAATGGTCCAAATCAAAAGTGCAGTGCCTCCACCAGGTTAATATTCATGCATGCTACTTTGTGATTTTGGATCTTGACCATGGATCTTCCTCCTCGATGAATGGTCAGATATTATTTTGGGGCTCCGACACTCCAATACTCCGGGTAACTCAAACTATGAAGTAGTTCAATACTTTCATATTTTTACCTACCAAATAAGTCACAAGGCTGTGATGACTACTTGTTGTCAGTTGTTAGTACTGCTTATGCTATCCTTCCACTGTGCTTTGATCACAGGTCAAGAATTATCCCAAAGTAGATCAATGGTTAGCATTACTTCATGATTCATGCTTACTCTATATTTACACTACGCTTGATCTAACGATCATGATACATCCTGGAGGATCTTAGTTCAATGACCCATGTTAGTTCGCAACTTCTCCCTTCGATGCTTTAGGTAGTTGTTGGTAGGAGTAACTGTATATCCCCAAAGGGCATACTCCCGTAGTGATGTAGATTGCTGACGTCACTATTGATGTGGAACTAGATGAGTGGCTACCACATGTCACCTTGATTCGTGAATTTTGTATACCTAAAGTGCCAATTAGACCTTGACACTTGTCACCATCTGAATGTGCCACATGTCCTTGTCGACGTGGTATTGCTGACGTGGAATATGATGACATGGTATCTCAATGTGTGTACCATGTGTCTTACTTCATGACTTCGGAGCTCCGACCTTTGGGTGAAATTACATGTTTGAAACCCTTTTTCTCCGAAGTGCTCAACGCCGAATAAGACCACAATTGTACCCACCTATACTGATCCAACAGTCATCATGCATTGTCCATATTTGATGGTCCTTATTCATTTCGGAAATTCAGGGCTCTGTCCTTCGAGATAATTCATATGTTCTTGGTTTTTTTGTTCGGAGTGGTCAGCATCAGAGTTGACCATCTCCTTGTGATATGATGGTTCCCATATTTTACTCCAGATCAACAGTTGACATTACTTTAGGGCTTCGGCCTTCGGGTAATCTTACCTGTTCTTGGCATCTCTTTATCGGAGTGGTTAGCGCTAGAGTTGACTGCTGCTACGCAACCCTGATATGACAGCTATCATTGATCTCGAAGTGATCCTTAGATACAATGACATAATTTTACTTCGAAACTTCGGCTTCGACTAAAATTCCTTTATACAAATTTCCTTTGGTCGATATTATCCGAAGTGGTCAATGCCGAGCTGACTATGTGTACGTCATTTTCATGATTGAAATTCCATGACTCTTAGTAGTCACTCTGACGGTCTAGATTTAATATATATATCACGATCTAAATCATTCCCAAATATTCAACAAACTGCCACGATTCTCTTCTTCTTTATGCAAGTTGCCTCTATGATCCGACGACCGAAATTTTTCCTGAAAACCACATTAGAAGACATGATTCCTCCTCGATTCTTTTGGATTTTTACTATGGGGATTTCAATCCTGATAGCGTTTCTACAATGCATTCTCCCTTCTAAGATTCAGTTAACATTCTTCCTTCTGATATGTTCATTGCTATTTCTCCTGAGATTTTAATAATTGTTTGTGCATTCTGTTATGCATTGATCTTTAGTCGCTAACCCTCCCGAGCTCTTAATTCCTTGTGCTTCATTATTCCTTATGTACATGGATTCTATGCATGATACCTCTCCTAAGTTTTAGAATCGTAGGATCATTGTTGATCCTATCATTATCAATAGTGATCACGAATTACTTCTGCCAAAAGGTGATATTCCCTTTTCTATGATTACTGTACATGTTTGACTCATGTTGCCATCAATGGAAACACACAATCAATAATGCAAATATGTTGTACTTGGTAGCGGCCAAGACACCCGTCCTGCCATGTGTTGATCTCTTAGAGTGGATCATCCATCATGCCGATGTAGAGAAATTCCTGTGGAATAACAAGGATGGGAAATGTATAGGTTTTTTCTTGCCAACATAAGTGAGTGCGTATTACAAGATCAAGGATGCTAAAGTCAATTTGAAAAAATATTTGTTTGTAGAGTTCTATGAGAGAAATAAAACCGGTCAATTGTTAATGTCCTAGGGAAAGGAGGATAAGAAGTTCATGAATCAGGCCTTGGGGTGGTACAACACAACGAACCTCCGAGAATGTTACATTTTCCTGATGGCCTTGATTTGTCATTTATATGGAGGAAAGGATTGCTATAGGTTCTCTGAATCCTGGATTCATTTGGCTCATATAGTTGCTACATCTAGAAGAAATTTAAATGGGGAGCTATTATGTCAAAATAACTGAGCACCCGAATAGAAGAGGCACATAACCCAAACCTGGGGAAACCCCTGCATTCTACATGGTGTCTTATCTTCTGGATGCAATATGCACTAGAAATGTTTTCCCTGGTCTGAGCCTAATTTAGAATGTCTCTGAAGTTCTTGTACATGTGTACTTCAACATATTATGGGAGAACATGTACAAAAGATAAATGGCTTAGTTTGCGACGATTTCATAGCTCGAGTATGATATTTAAATTTTAAGCATGATTTCCCAAGACTATCAGAAGCAACAAGGAAGGTAATATCCAAAACTGGGTATTGGTACTTGGAAGAAAGAAACACATTTATTAGGATTTTAAGATCCCTTGAAGCACCAAACCTACTTCCAACTCATGTTCCCAATAAATTAGTGTTAGGGGAAATCTACTACCTGACTATGCTAAAAGGGTTCAATGCATCTCTGGTAAAGGAAAAGAAAAGGATATTTATTCCCTATGGGTTCTATGTAGGTTACCACACATGCCATACAAGAATCTCAAATTCAAATAGAGCATAGGTTCGTCACCGTGAGGTACATGAGGCATGACCCTAGAAAACTGGTGGTCTAACATGCTAATGAGGTAGTATCTCATTGGCCTTACCCACATGATTATTTTGAGGATGAAATATTCACAGAGAATGCTTTGAGCTGGGATGAATATTTGCATAGGAAAGAAAAATCAAACAACAATTGGACTTTCTAGAAGAGACGTTCAAGCCAACAACAATGTCACAAGCTTGACAAGAAGGTGCAGAGCAGATAGTGGATAGGTATGAGGCATAAATACCCTTGGATGAAGATGAAATAATGATGCATATGCATGGGGACATTGTCATGGTGCCAAAAGAAAAAACCTTGGTAATAACTCCGGTCGCATTTGGAGGAGTTGGGGAGCTAAAAACCCCTATAAATACCTCAGTAGAAGGAGACAATGATCAACATACCTCAGAGAAATCCACTGCATAAGAACCAGGAATAAGGCCAACCATTTTATTATCAAAAATTCCCGACACCCTGGGGAAAGTATCTCTTAGTATCGTTGATGTAATCGTGATATATGACAACGATGTGGAGGAAACACATACTACAGTTCTTGTTACAAATGAATAAATAACACAGGTACTAAGAACACAAATATCTCATGGAGTGAAGTCTTTGGATATAGAAGTGGACCCAAGTGTAGCTGAAGGTGATCATACCACTCCATAACGATCACCTCAACCATTGAAAGAGAAAGGAAGTCTGGGTGTTGAATAATTGTTAGAAGGTAATTGCAACAAAGGAGAAAAAGATGAAGAACTAGAAGGAAACATGGAACCCAAGGAAACCTCAATGGGACCTCCAACACACTCTACACTCTCAGTATTAGTAGCCTTAGTTGAAGACACAATGACAGGGATCATGGGAAATGTCCCAAGTGCAAAGAAAATCATATATCCACATATTAGCAAAAATATGGGGTTAACATAATTTTGTGAGAAGTCTCGAACGACTCAAGAACCAGATAAAGGGACCAATCATGAGAATCCTAAAGCCAACAAAGGAACATAAACAACACTTGAAAAWTTTCACACACTARGAAGCTTAGGAAATGTTGTCACATGGGGGAACCAATCGGTCCCAGAYCCTGTAGACGAAGTGGTCGATGTCCAAGAAATTACTTATGATCGAAAGAGACAAGTGGTTTCTATAAGGATAGGGAAAAAGAGAAGAATCACCTTGGAAAATTATGTGATGATCACCATAKAAGAAACCCTACTGGACGCAAGACAGTCCAAGGTAAGTGATTTTTTAGGAGCATGAATAGTTATATCCAGTTCCACCATAGACAGAGCAAAGCAAGATGAATGAGAAGCTAAATATATGAGAGAAGAATTGGAACACCTTACACATTAGGTGGAATACTATCAGGATGCCACCCACGCAGTAAGGTTCATGAAGATTGAATTCACATAAATTTATAGTTAGTTAAATTCAGATAGAGGGGTCTTTATGACCAAGATAGTTGGATTTCAAGAAGAGTCCTTGTTGGGCCTAGTGGCGTATAAGGAAATGATGATATGGTCTAAGAAATATCATCAGATATTAGAACAAATTAAATATATTAGAGAGATCTATAAAGACAGAGGAAAATAAGAACATGGCATTAGGATGCTTGTAGAGGAGAGTTTAGCCAGATTCAGAGTAGCTGCAGAGTATCAGGTACAACTGGTAAAAGAACCACGACTAAAAATGCAAGAAAAATGGGAGGAGTGTCTTTGAAATTGGGACCACATCAATCAAAAAATGATAGATATTTAGCTCCCATAATTTGGCTCCCCCAAGGACTTCGTAGATGTATGCATCATAGTCTGACAATTCGACAAGCTAGAAAATGAGTTTAAAGATAAAGTTCAAGAGATTTGAAAGCTCGATAAGGGATAGGTTAAAATACTTTTCAATGGGATGATAGGGACAACATGGGTCCTACAACATCTAGGCTTTGAGATCAACACATTTAAAGACCAAGTGATGGAGATGAAGGATAGGCTGAGCATGCCGATGGACCAATATCGATTCCCATATTTACACACTTTTGAAGATCTTTTCTCCAAACAGTCTGAATATGACAGAGCTAACCCTATGAGTTAATGAAAGCTCACTGATAGTTTCCATGTGGATATGATCCTCTTTATTTTTGTTATCTCTTGTTTAACAAGCATTAGTGATAAGTTTTTGCATGAAGTTTTTGATATAAATAAAGAGGTCGACCTCGTTTTAAGGGGTCGATGGTTTTGTAATAGTGGAGTATTAGATAAAGAACTATTTTGAAGTTTAATTTAGAAGCTCATGCAGAGCCAAAGATGATTTTTTCCAAAGATTGTGGAGTAACTTAGTTGTGGATTGTTTTTCTTTACTGATTAACTAATACAAACGGTTTAGTAAGATAATAATTGTGTTTTTGAGTTATCTTGAAATGTTGCAGTCACTAAATGTATATTGGCATAAATGTGTTGGTGTTATAAAATTGTGTTATACAGTAACTTGAATTATTTTTGGTTATGTGTCGTTTCTACGAATACCTTCCTTTTCTTAGATGATATTATTCAATTGATCAATAAAGAAATATTAATGTTTTTGATATTGTTTTAAAAGCGATGTCATCTACATGTTGTTGATAAGAGGATAGCCTAAGCCCATTGTTCTTAAGAATTCATTGATCAAACTCTTAATAAAATAAATTATAAAGAAACATAAAACAGTCTATAAAAACACATTCAATAACATAGTAAATCCCATCGAAACTTGTCGGACCATCTATTCGGAGAATCACATTACCCCAAAAAGGGAAGAGTCTAATTGGGCCTTGTCTCTAGGCATGATTTCTATTGTTGATTTAAAGGGAATTTTTACCCCTCAACACGATCCTAAGGAAAAATGAAACAATAAATGGATAATGAAAAAATGCGTGAAGGGGGAAATCTAACCTATATGCCAGTTTCAAGATCATTACCTATCAGAACAGATCAACATGGTACAAAAAGGTACCAAAGAAAATGTCTCCAAAGTCCTGTATATAAGACCAAAAACACTTACCTAGAATTTAATAAGTCCAATATATAAACCTATGATAAAACCAAGAATTATAGGATACAAAGCTTGAAAATAAGAAACCCTAAAATTACAATATGTACAGAGCACCGCACAACTTTGCAACTTCTGCATAATATTTCTCTAGGTAGAGCCCATTTCTAGGCTCAATCCAAGAGATTCTTTGCAAAACAACTTGTAAATCTTCTAGTTCAGGAGGAGGTTGAAGATCCATAATCATAGCTTCAAGTATAACCTCATATGGAGGAAACTCAACATCCATGAACCCGGGGCTTGACAACACACAAATAGCAGGGGTCGAGGTATCGCAAACGGTAAGATGAGACTCAAGAGGAAACACAAAATTAATCGGGACAATAGGGGGAAGCAAGGGCTCCCATTGGATAAAACACCTGATCAATTGTAGAGAACTTTTCTCGAGAAGGTGAACATAACTATAAACATACCATATCAGGAGAAATTGAACACGGAGGATCAAACACCACATAATTCACCCATGGCAGAGAAGAGTCTACTCAAACTCTAGGAACACACAAAGGGGGAAAATGTGTTGAAATCAAACCATGATGGTGATTATCAGATGAAATATGATCAATAGTGACAATGCTTCCCTTTGGAGGTAAATACATCACATGAAAGAGCGTAGACACCACAAACTTCATAGCATAAACATAATCATGCCCAAGAAGCATATTAAAGTCTAAAGGGCCTCACACTACTAAAATATCGACTAGAACAATATTCCCACCTAAGGTGATAGGAAATTGAGGAAGAATCCATAGAAATTCACTAGGTCTTCTGTGTAAAGCCAAAAACTTACTGGTAACTAACACAATCTTGGGAGAACCCAAAGCTTTCAAAGTTGAGGAGGATAAAATACTTGTAGAGGATCCTTCATCTACAATACATTGATGAACACCTTTAAACATAGGTTCAACCATAACCGTTATCTATAATGGTGCAGAAGAAGGAAGAGGAGGCTTCACAATATCATTCCAATCAAAGGAAACCATCCTAGGAATTGGAGGGAGCATACTTGAAGAGAGTGGAATACCCCCTCGTTCCAAAGGTACTGAAATGGAAATTTTAAGGACATGGTTAAAATATGCATCACTTCCCAAAATAAGAGTGGGATCGACCAAATATTTCATCAAAAATATCACTTCATTAGATTGGTCACTCTCCAAAGAAGAGTGGGATCGATCGAATATTGCATCGACGCAACCACTTCCTCAACCATTGATTAAATAGGATGTGAGACAACATGGTCAAGATACACATCACCCTCCAAAATGAGAGTGGTATCGACCAAATATGGGATCGACAAGATCATTTCATCAACCAACGATTAATTATATTGTTGGGAATCCGAAGATGACATAAAACTAGAAGGGACTTTAGACAAGGACCATGCTCTTTGTACCATGCCAATAGTAGGGAACAAATGAGTATTGTGATGTCATTTGAAAATATTACAAGGGAACTTGTGCTTACATCCTATTCGTCTACGATTATCAAGAGTATCAATTCCCCCAACATGACTTGCAGTGGTCGATGAGTTACCCTAGCATGACTTGCAGTGGCTAGGTGTTGATCTCCAACATGAATTGCAGAGGTTGGTGATGTTTTTCTAGTATGACTAGTAGTGACTAGAGTCGTCCCCCCAACATAACTTGCAGCAGTTGGTTGCTTCTCATCAACATGAATCGCAGAGGTTGTGAACATAACTCCAACATGACTAGCAAATTTTGTGGACATAACTGCAACATGACTAGCATAGGTTGGTTTTGTGCTCCTAGCATGACTAGAAGAGGCTAGTTGCTGAAATTTGGTATGACTTGAAGGAACTAGGCCCTTTCCCCCAACATGAATTGTAGAGGCTCGATGATGGTCTTCAACATGACTTGCAGAGGTTGTTGACCTATCTCCAACATGACTAGCATAGGTTGGTGAACTAATTTCAATATGACTTGTAGTGACTGGACTCATGCTTCCAACATAAATCACAGAGGCTGGTTACTTGTCCCCAACATAACTCACAGAGGTTGGTGATAGGTCTCCAATGTGACTAGAAGAGGTTCATGAATTAGTGCCAGTATGACTCACAATGACTAGACTTGTGCTTCCAACATGACTTGAAGAGGATGGTTGCTTGTCCCCAACATAACTCACAGAGGCTGGTGATAAGTATCTAACATGAATGGAAGAGGTTGGTGACATGACTCCAACATGACTCACAGAAGTTGGTGAATCAACACTAGTATGACTAGCAATGACTGGACTTATACTTCCAGCATGACTTGTAAAGATTGGTTTCTTTCCCCCAACATGACTCACAGAGGCTGGTGATAGGTCTCCAACATGACTAGAAGAGATTGGTGACTCAGTGCTAGTATGGTTCACAGTGACTGGAATTCTAGCATGACTTACAGAGGTTGGTTTCTTTCCCCTAACATGACTCACAAAGGATGGTGACAGGTCCCCAACATGACTAGCATAGGTTGGTGAAATTGTTTTCATAATCTTTCTCTTCCTCTTCCTTTTATACTTCTGGTTACTAGTAGCTATAATTTCACTAGAAGAGGGAAAAATAGAAGTAGTAGACTTCACGGATGCAGAAGGTAAAGGATCAACATACATACAATTCCCATGACATAAAGTGCTTATATGAGAACCATCAAGATAGTTCGGGACATTCAAAGTGGTCCACAACCAAAATGGTAGTCCTACATTCAACATAGGAATGTTCAAAGTGGCCATCAAAGTGGCACCAACATTTCCAAAGAATGGAAAAGCACAAGAATCCCCTTGGGCAAGGGTCCCTTGGTTTCCATCATCAAGAACTTTGGGCAAATCGTTATTATGCACAGGTTCATCCCTTGTAGAATTTTTCATGTCCATAAAATCCTCACACACGGACTCTAATGAACCAGTGGTATAAAATCCCATGCCTTCTAAGAGGTGGCTCCAAACTTTCAAGAGAAAGACCAGGGGTCCTTCCTGACCAACGGAGTGATTGGTCAACCACCTTGAATCAATGATACAAAATCGGTGATACTGATAAAACCTAAGGCCAACAATAAAAATAAACACTCCAATAAAAAGTCCTAAGAGAAACATTGCAAGCAAACAAATTTTCCAAATATTTATCCTAGGTGGATAAGGTCCTGAGTCCAAAGCAATGAAAAAGTGGAAAGGGACCTTTTGGATGGAGGCACGGGTTGATTATGTCCCGTGGACCATTGAAAGAAGGAGTGATAAACAATTATCTCGACCTCCATTGGCCAACCTTATCTGATGCAAGCACCCACACTTCATGGGGAACCCTCCAACAATACTGAAAACTGTGATATGAAACCAGCCCTAGGTACCACGACAGACCCCCACAATCACCTCTAAGATCCCTATGAAAAACAACTAAGGTCACCAACTCACATTCAACGTTTGGGCAGTACATTCGATAGTTGAGATCAAATGTATGGGAAGGGTAACTGAGCCCAAAACTCTTCAAGATGAATGATGCCAGATGGGTTAGTATCACTTCACGAAAATCCCCCAATATACAATATCTCCACTATGCTCAGTTAAGATTTGGAGGGGATATCTCCTCAGATCTCCTTTACACGACCTTGTGTTTGACTCTTGTGTTAGAGGAACTTCCCAGCTATACTGATACGACAATTGGATTTGAGACTCTCCCTAGCTCAAAACCCTATGTTTGTTTTCTAGCCTTGGGGAAATTAACTGTCCAACCTAAACCAAGGCACTAACCCTAAACTTTTTTGTGAACCCTAGAAACAAAGTCTAGTACATTTAAAGTTTAGCGTTTGTTTTAGCGACTGGTTTTACTCAAAGGGTATGGAAGTGAAACTAATTTTGTTTGAGACTCTTGCAAAAATGAAACTTATAAGAACACTGGCAAAGAAAAATTTACACTAATTATTCAATGAAAAATAGTTTAAAAAGAAACGAATGAACAATCCTTCAAACCTTGAAATGAAAATTTTTCCTATGTCATTATCTTTTTGTTTTTCAAATGCAATGCAAAACAATGCAAAGAAATAAAGAGATCTAATTAGAAAAAAACTAGGTTTTTTCATTTTCTTTTTCTTTCTACTAAAGCAAGCAACATGCCTAAAGACCTGAATGCTAGTAAGAAAATTATTTTCTTGAAAAGTTCAGAGACAAGGGAACCAAAAAAGAATGACCAACAAACAAATAGTTTTTCTTTTCCGTTACTAAAATAAGTGAAATGAAAATGATATGCGATTTTCCTTTTTCTTTTATGATCAAAGGGAAGAAGGTAAAGAGGAAGAAAGAAAACAATCAAGAATAACTGAAACACAACAATCAAACTGGAAACTCATCCCAGCCACACATGACTAACCTTTCAACCCACCTAAAGAACCTTATAACCAAAAGACTAACCTAACCAAAATCAATATGTTTCAAATGATTTCAAAGTTTTCAGAGACTTAATGCAACAATCAAAAGAAAAATCAAACCCAACTAGCTCAGATTGTACTAAAGAACCAAACCAGATCCTCGAAAATAGAGAGAAAGGCTAAAAAATCGAGTTTATTACACATATTCACGATTGTGTACACTAGGACTAGTGGACATCAATGGGTCATACAAAGTCAAATCATAGATATATGAAACTCATAAAGGTACAAAACATGTATGGATCAGTAAAACTTGAAAAAGAAAAAAGCAATCTAGAAGGAGGCTTCCAAAAACTTAGAAAAAGTTTCTAGATGGAATTGTTCTTGAAATAACAACCCAAAAAACTTGAAAAGTTATATAAATCAAAGACAACACAAGACACCCTAAGACTGACCCAAACTAGGAGAAAACTTCCCCAGTATGGTCACCAGTTCTGTTACGAGATTTTTCCCCTGTGACCTTGGGTCATGTCACAACATAGAGAGACAATATGTAAAAGAGAGAAACTACCCTCACACACAACAATTCTATAAGAAAATAACTACTTTGAGGAGATAAAGAGAGACTTCACACCTTGTATCCTACATTTGATGTCGATCCTCACTTTCCACCTTTAATTTTTCTCCTGGTCTCCATTGGTATCAACTTGCAAAAGAAGACCAAGTCTATGCTGCAACAAGGTAGTTATGAATTCAAATTACATATATAATGTGAAAAAAATTCAATTATATGAAGTAAACTAACATATATCAATAAATTGAATCAATTTACACATGTATGGAGGGAAATAAAACTCTTTTATTGAAAATAATATAAGTAGGTAGTCATAACCTGATTCTAACTTTTGACACTGCCTCAAAGAAAACTACCTAGGTTCCTCCACTCGTCCTTCTAGAATAAACTAAAAAACATGGCCCTTCCTTAGATGACCCAAAAGGGATAGGAACACACCCTATGGTCATATAAGAGAGAAGAAGGATTACTGGAAAATAAGTTCCATATCAGCAAGATGCTACTGAAAGGATCAAGGAAAATAGGGAAGCTTGCAAATCCGTTAGCATAATGTTGCACCTAGGTTGTCCTCCTCATCCATTCCCTCATAGGTGCCTTTATACCATCCTCAAGGGGTTGAGGTGGTTGTATTCCATTGTGTATAGGACAAGCGAAGTTTGGGAACGAGCCCAACCGAAAACTCCGTCTGAAATTGTGGAATATTTATTTTTTTCATATTTTTTGAGGGCATTCGCGAGTTGCAAACTAGCAAGGCACAGACATACGCGGTTTGCACATGGGTGACCCACAGATGAGAAAAAAACTTTTTTTGTTTAGATAAGTTTTATGGAGGTTGCGATTTAAGTTTGCAATCTAGGGAAAAGGGCTAGGTCATTTCACACATGCAATTGATGTGGCAATTTGTGGTATAATACTTTACCATTCACAATTAGGCTAAGATCATGCATATTCAATCACTATTCATTAATCGATACACATATTTTGTTTGTGTTTGGATTCAAAGGCTTGGTTTATTTACTTGTGGTGGCAAGACCAATTCCCGACATTGGAGCAAGTTGCCTTAAATTCTCTTATGCTAGCTAAATTACACTTTGATTATATAAAAAATTCATACCCAACACTTCAACCAGTAATATATCTGCCCATTCATAATACAAACAAGTAGTAATAAGAATCCCAAACTTCATTCTTTTTATAGTTATTTACTTAAGCATGAAAAATTAGACTCATATATATGGTTATATTCCCACACATGGTGGTTGTAGCTAATTGATCAATGCACAGGTTGAGGGTGAATAGGCAGTAGGTGGATACCAATAATCATGACCTTGAATGAGTTAAAGGGTGGATATAGGATACTCTATGCATCATTGGTACCCATGTGGTTTAATAGAGCATCATTCAACTCATTTTGTTGGTTATTGAGTGAAGAGATCAAAGGGACGTTGTAGAAGGTTTTCCCTATGCTTTTTACAAAGCATATGATGCCACTATGATGTTATAACATGTGGTTTACATAGAAAAATTCACACCAATGAATTAAAAAGTTGACAATAGAGATTATATACCAACAAATGTTTCAATTAAAGGTTAAATAATGTTGCATATAATAAATTAATTAAACCAATAAACACAACAATTGAAGGTTGGATTGTAGATGGCATCCATCCATACTATGGAGTTGATTTTGATGCTATGGGTGTTGGGAATAGTTCTCACCAAAACGAAAACAAGAATATAGAGAATAACAATCACACAACAATTAAAACACCATGAAGAACACAATTACCGTGGAAATTTAAAATGGGAAAATAAACAATTAATGGTTTTTGTTGATGCTCAAGAATTATTACAAACCAGAGCTATACACTCTTAATTATCAAAGAATTTTTGTATTCTTACACATTGCTGGTATTTTTCAGATTGTAGTTTTGGCTCAAAGACAAAGTTGCTTCTCCATGAACATGCTCAAAATACTCTTCTTCCTTCGATCTATGAACAAACTGCTTCATTTTGATTCTTTAGTCCTTTTGTTATTACCCTTCTTCCCAAGCTTCAATACTTTCATCTCTTGGGTTTCTTCCCCCATCAAGCAAGGTGTGTTTCTATTAAAGAGGCTCCTTGGAATGATAATTGATCTATCTTCTTGTTCCAAGCCAAGATGAGGCTTTAGCCTTTGGTCTACAAGGTGATTTCCAACAAACCACTGATTTCAAACTTTGCCACAAATTATCATTTTTATAGAGTTTGGAGGAGGATAAATTTTATATCACACCTCCCCATTCATAGGATTTTTGTCCCCAAAAGCTTCAACTAGAAGAAGAAACATGATAGTTTTGTCTCCAACACACTCTTTATTACTGAAATCCTTGCAAAAATTCCATCTAATATTGAAGAAATATCTTCCATAATGTATTTCCTTGAAGAATTGCTACTCCTTGAACCAAAAGTGCAAGAATATCGTCTTTCTACTTAACAATGACTCTCCAAAATTTTATGTTGGATGTACAGTTCCTGGGATGAAGTTATAGGTGAAGCCTCCAACACTTGGCTTTCCAACGTCTAGTTAACTGAATGTTGGAAAACATTCCTACAACTACATGGGCTGCTTGGAATTATATTTTTCTTCATGTCTTTCCTTTTACTTTGTTATCTTGAAGAATTCACTCTTTGATCCTTCTTGTTCTTTTGAAGACAATATGTACTTTTATTAAAGTCTTGTTTATTCTAGTAGGTAGTCACTTGATGACCTCTCATGCCACAAAAGGAGCATGCATCAAAGTGCCAACAATTGTTTATCTTCTGGCCTCTATTTTTACAAAAAAAAAAAAAAAAAACGAGATATGCTTTTCCATACATCTTTTGTTTGTTCTTGTGCTTGTTGTCTTGTTTACTTGGTTCTCCAAGTGTTGGGGAAATTTTGTATGGTATTACTTGGACATCCTCATTCAATCTTCTCCAAGCATGTTGGAGTAAGGTTTTCTATCCACTCCTTTTTTTTCTATCTTTTCTTCAATTGAAATGCAATCCCTATTGCCTTGAAAAAGGTAATCTTGATGGTCTTAGCTCGAGCCAAAATTTTCATAGATGAGTGACATTCAATTACTTCTTCTTTTCCACCCAAACCCAGAGCTTCATGCTTGACCCTATTTTCAACTACAATGGGGTTTCCAATCACTTGGATTCTCTTGCCTAGCCCTTGACCATCATAGCCTATATGTATCATTAGCTTGGAACCTATTCCTCTGGTATGTTTTTCAAAATTACCAAAGGGACCTTCCAAAATAAATTGAGAAAGGTCCTTGGAGGGTGATATTACCATGCTTGTCTCAGTCACGGTGCTAGTTTCTGCAATAGAAATGGAAGTAATTTGTTCTTCCTTGGTCTCTTGAACATTTACTTGTTACATGGCCAATTCCTCCTCCTTTTTTTCCAATTCTTGGTACCACTGGGCCATCATTTAAGCAAGTCTCTGTTCTTTTTGGTCATCCAACTATATTATTTTTTTTTCCCAATTTCAAGAACTAAATTTTTCTCTTATTCCATTGTGTGATAATAATGGTGATTAGATAGTCCTAGCATTCAACTAGTGGTTCCTTTAACAAAATGCAACATTTTCATGTTAGTCTCAAGGTTCTCTTTTAGGTATTCTTTCCTCTTGTTAAACCTCTATATTTTCTCCCTCAAGTATTAATTCTCCTCTTGGATTCACACATTAATGGCCCTTAGGTCTTCCAACCCTTCTCTTTTCAATATATAGATAGATAGATAGATAGATAGATAGATAGATAGATATATAGATAGATAGATATATATATATATATATAGATAGATAGATAGATATATATATATATA
>JASDQU010244807.1:99816-115051 GCA_032191745.1 Picea mariana | reverse complement strand
AGCCATTATGCACATGTAGCCATTCCCCGATGAATCATACAAAGATGAGTATGTGGAAGATGAGGACTTCAAGGGGGTGCATCAATAGTTGCAAGGACAAAAAGAACAAACAAATGTTGATTACCATCTCCAAGATGGATTACTCTACAAGACGGGGAAGCTTTGCGCACCAATGAAAGAAAGAGTACAACTAATAAGGGAGGCTCATACCTCCAAGCTTGTTGGTAGTTCTGGTGTTAAGAATATCATGGCTAGCTTGCAAAGGTATGTTTATTGGTCCAATATGAAAAAAAAAAGTAGCTAGATTTATTAGAGATCGTATTGTATGTTGTACCACCAAGCCTAGTAAGAAGAAGTGGACTATAGAATCCACTTTCTACCACTATAAGGGATAGGAAAGCATATCCATGGGTGGGGGTTCATAAAGGATAAGAATTGGGCATGACTACATGTATGTGGTAGTAGATAGCTTTATTAAGATGTCCGTTTTGATGGCTTCTAAGAAGACCCTTAAAGGACTAGAAAATGTAAGCATGTTCTTTGAAAGGGTCTAGGTGTAGTTTAGGATTCCAAGGGGCATCATTTCTAACAAAGATATTATATTCCTTAGTGTATTTTGAACTTCAATGAGGGAGAAGTTGGATACTAAACTGAAGATATATATTACCTTTCATCTACAAATTGATGGGAAGATAGAGATACTAAATAAGACGTTGGTTAAGATTTTCATAGGTTACGAGAGGCATCCAAGGACTTGGGCTGAAAAAATGGTTTACATACAACATTACTATAATAGAGTTGTCCATTATTCCACCAATAAGCCTCCTTTCGAAATATTCTATCTTCCCATCAATTTGTAGATGAAAGGTAATATATATCTTCCTTAGTGTATTTTGAACTTCAATGAGGGAGAAGTTGGATACTAAACTGAAGATATATATTACCTTTCATCTACAAATTGATGGGAAGATAGAGATACTAAATAAGACGTTGGTTAAGATTTTCATAGGTTACGAGAGGCATCCAAGGACTTGGGCTGAAAAAATGGTTTACATACAACATTACTATAATAGAGTTGTCCATTATTCCACCAATAAGCCTCCTTTCGAAATATTTTTTGGATATTTTCCATCATCACCATAAGATATTGTATATGGGCAACATGAAGTAGGGGAAACAACCTCAATTTATGCATTTGAAGGCATAAAAATTCAAACATAGGATAACACAAATACACTTATAGGTTCAGGACAAACAAGAGAAGTATCTAGAAATTTACAAGGACATACATGATAAACATAGGATTGAGAAGACCTTCAAGTAGAAGATAGAGTTTGGTTGCACCTTAATAAGGAAAGGTTACAAGGACCAAGGAAGAAATTCAAATCCCTGTGAAATGTACCCTTCAAAATATTGGAGAAGGTAGGAAACAATGCTTACAGACTCAGTCTTTCACCTTATATGTGCATTTACTTAGTAGTAAATGTAGACAACCTAGAAATATATGAGCCACCTAGGCTCAATGAGGATAGAGAGGGCTCAAGTCTCACCTTCTATTGATGATTTGACATTGGATGCAGAGACAAAACTACTAGAGGATACACTTATGAAAACGAAAATCAAAATGATCAAAAGGGGTCAACAAGAACTTTGGCAAATAGTATTGAAGAGTTAGATAGCATCCAAGGCCAAATGGTACTCCAAGGAGAATGCCAAGGAATTATTTCTTCATCTCCTACAAAAATAAAGCTTTGGGAGACCACAAGCCTCCCAAATTGGGGAGGGATGATACCAAATGGATCTACATAAGTACCATACAAATTTATTGATTCTCTAGATTGGAGATATTAGGCTTCGTGCATCTTTGCGATATTGATTTTGTTAGATTTTGATACATCAACTTCTGGTGCAGTTTTAGGCCATAAACAATGTCTTTTGTCCTTGCGACAACATAGGGTTTTCGTGGGATTTCATAACCCTTAACAAAAAGTGTTATTCTCATTGACATCTTTACAACGATTTATCATGCACCTAAAACTTAGTTCATATGAAAACTTTTGGGTCCTGACAAGGTAATGGTCCAAATATTCCCCTCATGTACAAATGGTGACCACGCCAACTACCATAATTTGAATACAAGGAGTTAGTAATGTGTATGAATCCACTAGATACTTCTAGAAACATCACAAAGGTTTCAAGAGTGAAGATGGTTTATTTTTTCACTAAGCCATCAACTATTCCATAGGATGAACAAGAGTCTATAGGAGATGCTAGTAGAGAAAAGAGACAAAAGCATATTGTAGAGGAATATAGAAGGGCACAATGTCTGATAGCTCCATAGTAATCTTGGAAAGCTTTGTAATCTATGCTGTAATCTCCATAATAAGAAGAAGGAAGGAACAATCCTTCATTAAATGTTGGTTTTCCTATATGGATTTCCAAGTTAAATATTTGTGTCTCATTTTGTGCCTTTGATATTGTAGTTTATTTCATATGTTGTAGTAGTTAAAGAACCCTAATGATGTGTTTTTACTTATGCTAAACTGTTAAAAATAAAAAATGATAGTTGGAAAATTGCAAAGGCTCATTGTAGTCATTTTAAGTTAAGATATGTTTTGTTGAACCAACCATTAGAATATTCAAGGTGGATTTAGATCACTCATGAAATGTTACAGCCACAATACATGATGCTTAACTAATTTTAGTTCTCCCTTGGTTTTCCAAGGATGAGTGGTGTGGAGGACAACCCCAAGCCCAAGATAATTCGAGGTTATGAATTAACTATAATTATGTTTAAACCAAATAGAATAAGAGATTGCACACACATTCACAACGAAAGAAAATATGTAGCATAAAGTCTCTTCCATTAATCAATGAATGGGCATAAACATATGAGAGTACAGCTAACAAGGATTATGAAATTAAGAAATCGCATATGCAATTGTTCTAAAACGAATTGCTAGGCAAAATCATGTATTCGAGAATGCAGATTTTCACAGTTCATCATAATAATGAAATATTTTCCTATGTCAAATATTTGAAACGTACCCAATGTTTGGAGTTCTAAATGTTGGGTATGTTTCAAATATTTGACACAGTTTATTCTCCATAAAATATTTCATTAAAATCATGTATGCTAGAAGACTAAAAATATCTAAGAGGAAAATCAAATGTATATACAAATATTTATACAAGAGTTCCAAGACCTGGTTAAAAAAATGGTTAGGATTCCATGATTATCTCAAGTGATTGTTTGCATTCTTATGACTTGGAAATCTTGGCCAAGGGCACATGCAAGAAAATTTAAAGGTCATGCACATAGGGTTGATGAGGTGTGTGTGTGTGTGTGTGTGGTGCCTTAAAATATGCATAAGTTACTGAAATGTGTGTATACCCCACACTCATTAGCAACGATGGTAGGCCACTAGGGGCACTACCCCTTGGTGTTAGAACAACAATTGCATCCCTTATCTGGATTATTTGGATAGAGTCAATGTAATCCTGTAGACAATCCAAGTTTGGTTGGGCAGTTGGTTGGCCATGTCGACCAATATTGGTCCTAACCAGATCAAATGGTGTGCAATTTGAGGTAGGAAATATAGAGATTCAGGTGCACCTAAGCTGATCAAAGTTGACTATGTTTCCTTATTTTATGGGAGTTAGTTATTCTTTGGGTTATATATAAATGATCCTATTGTTTGGCCTATAATATCATCTTGGTATAAATTATTGCAATAAGAATGTGGACTAGTTGGTCATTTATACCACTTGGATTTGGGTGGAAATAGAGATGATAGGAAGTCGACTTCATGCTATGTGTTTCATCTTGAATTTTGATCCATCATGTGGTCTTGTAAGAATATAATGTTATTTCTCTATTGACCACAAAAAATGAACATAGAGGTGCAATTAATGTTGGCAAAGGTGGTGTGGATTCACAACCTGATGGGTGAGCTTAGATTTATTTTTCAAGGCGTCAACTGTGGTGTATTGTAACAATAAAATTTCAATAGAAGTAATTGATAACCTTGTTGCTCATAGTAAAATGAAGCATGTGGAGCTTCATGCATATTATCTAAGATAGTTGGTACACGAGAAATTTGTGTCTCTTATTTATTGCAGGACATATGATTAAATTGTGATATTTTTATGAAATCATTTATAGAATCTCAGATTGTGACACTTAGATATATGCTTAGGCTTCAAGAAGATGCAATTACAAGAGGAAGTACATATATAATTCCACCTCTTGAATATCCAAAGAGTTGTGTTTATGGGGGGTGTTGGAACAACAAGTTCATCCCATCTCTAGATCCTTTGGAGATAGTCAGTGTAATCATGTTGACAATCAAACATCGATTGGGTAATCATCCAACTGAGTGGACCAATAGAGGTCCCAACCAATTTGATAGGTGCGTAGCTCAATATAGGAAAGCTAGAGATCTAGGCACACCTAAGGTGATCAAAGTTGATTATGTATTTCTTATTTTATGGGAGTTAATTATGATTTGGGTTGTTTGTGTGCATGTGTGTAAATCATAAGTGAGAATATCTCAACATATAAGGGATAACACTTATCACAATACATACTAATACATCAATCCATATGCGTGTGTGCGTGTATGTGTATTGATACCACCTCTTCTTGGAATTCGGTGTTCTTCACTTATACAATTCCCTGGTTCTCCAATGATTAGACCCCATGGGAAGATCACTACACACTCCAATCTTAGTCTAGTGTGTAAAATTGGTGGCTGATGAGGTTTACATGCAACCATTTGTACTTGGGCCCAAATCCCCTTGAAAATAAATTTTTTCCTTAGGCCCTATATAAAAACAATCCTTTGATGTTTTGTGAAGTAAATGATTTGAAATAAGATATTCTTGAAAGACTTTGTCTAATACTTGTTTGAGTAAAGAAGGTTCACACTGCAAGGTTATTGTGCTTTCATATAGGATGAATCATATACTATAGTTTTTATTTTACAACCCTTTCACAGTGCTTGTATTATTCAACACAATATCCTTCCCCTCAACAAGGAGATTAGGATTAACCTCTAATATAGACTCGAAACTACATGATTATTATTTCTAGTTTTGGTCCCACCCAATGGTGCTCAAAGTTTGAGTGATTCCATCAAGTAGGTTTTTATTGTTCAAAACATCATGGTACAATAACATTTATAAAATATGCAACCAAGTGGCCACATACAAATTAATCCCTACAATAAAAACAAAAGTAATATATTTAGACTCCAACATTTCTATCCAATTACAACTATTACATTCAAACATAATTTTTCAAAAATACATTTCCTGATCAACCTCAAAAATAATTTTTATTTGAAAATATCTTCATACTATATTCAACAAATATGTTTATGAACATAACTTTCACGTCTTATATAAATTCAAGCATTAAATAAAATTAAGAAATTAAAGAAGAGAATACCAAATATAATAAAACAAATGAGAACAAAGAATAATACTCAACAAAAGGTGTTTCCTTCTAAAAGGTCACAAGTTCAAATCCAGAGGGGGTAGACTATGTATACTTCCATAGAATTTAATAGTCAAATCATTGCGTGGAGGAAGTCCCTTGTCCCACAAACAAGTGAGTCTCATACACCAATTTGGTGTCTAGCTTGGTCGTGACCTTAAAATTAATTGTTATTATTAAATTATAACACCAAACATTTCCACTGAGATACAAAGATTTCCATCAAAATAACCATTTCATATTGGATAACCATTTCATTTATATAATTCACATATGCAAACAAAATCTATGAATCAAATGATAAAATAACAAAAAGAAATATCTCACATAAAAAGAAAGACAAACACATGTCTTTCATTGATTGTTTAAATTATATATGGTTAAACATATTAATGTAGATTTAAATGTTGAAGATATCAAATTATTTAATAATGAATATTTTGTCATGTCAGAGTGTTGTGGATAAATTTGTAAATGTGGACATAAACAAATCTCCCTAGTTCGGGAACCTGAAACTAGAACAAAACAAGACAGAACACACCCTTTCCTTACATTCAAATGAAATGAAAAAGGATAGAAAACTCACACCTTTTTAACTGACGTTTGTCCTTATTGATTGTATCTCTAATCTTGATCCAATGCTTTTAGAAATAGAGACCTGTAAAAAGGATCAAACAGACCCAGTGAAAGTAACAAACATACATATGTTTCAATGAATCTATGTAAATATCCAAGGAGAAATACAAATAAAAAACCATTAACAACCTTTATTAGGGAAGGAAAATGTATAACTGTATTAATAAATCAAGAAGCAATTTACAACCAAGCCTTTGCATTGACAAAATTCTTCCAACAGTTCAATGTTCCAGCACCCAAGTGGCATCCATTAATTCCATCACCATCTCTTGAACACTTTAGCCCAAATGACATTGTCGCACCTTCCAGTGATGTAGCATGCGACAAGTGAAGTTATCGCACCTTGCTAGAAAGAAACAAAGGACAACTATGTAATTTAGGGAATTTTTAGAGTTGATCCTTCCCAAAAAGATTTTCTCTCAATTTTCTTCCAAATTTCTATGCTTTAGATTTTAGAGAATAGACAATATCACTTTTTGTGACAAAATGTTGTATAACACGGATTATATGGTTTCATTTCTCTAAAGATATGAATTTTTATAGATATTAAGAGCAAACCTTAAATAACATTGGTGGGAAAATAATCTTTATTATCACACATCAAATGATGAATATGTTTATGTTTCATGATGCAACATGAAGGTGGGGTTGGTGGGTGATGGTATGCATTTAGACACACCTCGATGCACACTTTCACTGCCACTAATGTGACCTTCTCCATCTTCTATGACTTTCTCCATGTAGAACATAATAAAAAATAAGTTTGAAAAAGTATAATAAAAAATAAATTTAAAAAAGTATATGGGTTAAACTTACATTTAAGTGTAGTGGATAGATTCTTTTAAAAATTTTAAGGAAAAAGTGTTAGGATAAAATTGTCTCGGTGAAAAAGTCAAAGCTTTTAGGTCAACAATGGTGGCTTCGAGTAGATGTTATTCATGACCCATGGTATTGTGCTTGTGGATTACATGTAATGAAAGTCTATACAAGACTGGCAATACTCCATTGTAATGAGTCAAGAGTTGAGTAGTGAAGGCTAACTTGGCTAGGGCTAGGAGGTTGGCCTACTTGGCCATATTTTACCAAGGGAAACAATAGATCTATTCTTGACTAGTTTTTCTAGTAAGAATTTTCCAAGGATAAATCGTGTTTGATTTATGGAGATCTATTGTTGACTAGGTTTTCCAGTAAGAATTTTCCAAGGATAAATATTGGTTTTCTAGTAAGGGTTTTCCAAGATAGATATTGTGTGATTTATGTGTTTTCTTGCTCTGTTAATAGTATTTTTTATCTCAGTGGCATTTTATTTCCTAACAAAAAATATTTGAAAATTTTAAGAATTTTTTTTTTTCTAATATATACAATTTAGAAAAGAATAAGGATGAATTCCATTCCTTTTTAATACACTTCTCTTTATTTAGAAGATGATATTTAGGGTCTTCAATTTTTCTTAAGACACACTAATACAACAATAACAAGATTCCAAGTCATTATAACAATATACTTTTTATGAGGTCAAGATGTCACTTAGTAAATTAGAATGTGGGGAGGATAACACTCCATCCCCAAACCACTTGGACTAGACGACCTCTATAAAACAATATTACATATACTTACATTAATATAGTACAATCACAACTTAGTTCATAAAATATCAATCTAAGAAAACCAAATTAAACTTAGAGATTTTATTGTAAATTTAAACTCACATTAACACAATACCAAAATAAATATTTTTAGGATTTTAATTTCTTAATTTTCATTATTCACTCTTTTTTTTCTAAGCTTTATAAATCAAGTTGATAAAAAAAACATTAAAAGGCATCAACGTAATCATCAATTGAATTTAAAAAATAAAATAAAATAAAAATCCATGTTTCTTAAATTTAATAAGGAGATTATATATTCAATCTTTTTTTTTTCCAGGTTAGCATTTAAGGATGGCAGTGCACAATGCTGGTCAACAATAGGGTTTCAAGCCAAGTTAAGAACTCAACATGTCACTCATGGGAATTGAACCTAGTTGGGGAGGATAACCATTTCCTCCCAAACACCCAAGATGATGTAGGAGCATTGCCCACGTCAAGCGAGCCAACGCGGAAGACAAAAGACAACTGGACAAGCCCAGTCGGAATTTTTTGAATTTTCCCTTGAAATTGATGTGCCAAACATAAATGAGATCATTAAAGAAGGAGCGCCTTGTATATTGTGATCAGACCTTGAGTGCCCCGCTCTCGTCTAAAGTAGATAGGAGGCATTTATAGTAGTTAATGCAGGTAGGTAGACTTTAATTCTTAGATTAGACAGTTTTAGAAAGAAAGAGGGAAAACGGATATAGACACCCTCATTGTGTATTGTAACATTATTGAAGCAGGAAGAGCATAGAAGAGAAGCATAGAGCTGTAGAAGAACACCCATGTACATATATTGAATTAATATGAGGAAATTGATTCAGATTTATGGTTTTGTGTTATTCTCTGTGTATGCGTGTTGAATGCTATACTCATGAATGTTTGTTTCCTGTTGTGCATTTACTTTATTGCTATGTATATGATTTCATGTTTGGGTTTGAAGTCTGAAGGGAAGGAGTGATGAGTTTCAATTGTTTCTCTATCTGAGCAAGAGATTCCTGCAAGGAATGCAGTTGAAGTTGTCCGCAAGGAGTGCATTGACAAAAGGCTCAGATAGTTTAACTCTTTTTCTCGTTCACCCAAAAGTGAAATTGGGTTACAGAAGCCGTGCAAGGAGTGCACAGGCAAAGGGAAGTCTCAGTTGTGAATCTGAGCGAAGAGTTGAAGGACTGTTGTTGTAGGTGTGCAAAGAGTCAAAGGAAGTTCGAACACTTAGATGTGTTTGCAGGTTTCCACAAGGAGTGTGTGCAAAGAGTTCTCTTTTTCTAGAGACTTGGAAGCTGTGGAAAAGCTCAGGAGGGATAAGATCTTCAAAATCTGTTGAAGGATTGCACAGGGAGTTCGTGCCGTGGACTATCTAAAACAGGCGTCACAAGTTTGCAGCGTAAGCGGATAAGTTCAGGGAGGGGCCCTTGGGTCCCTTTGTAGAAATCATCAAGGGAAGAAATCGACGGTCAGGATCTTGTGGTGAGGATTTGTGAAAACTCGCCAGCTGCAAGATCTGCCAGAGTAGCGAGGAGGTTATGGCTACATTCGGAGTTCAAGATCAGTAGATCGTGAGTCGTTGGATCATAATCTAGTTACCCGTCAACTGTTGGACTAACCAAGTGTTGCCTGAAGTTTAAGCCATCGAGAACAGGAGGAGGAAAGTTCTGACCCAAGGCGTGGCCATCAAGAGTTCTCTATTCGTGAAATCGGGAGTCACAAGGACGAGGGGTCAGGAACCTTCATGGTAAATATTCTGGGATAAGCTGAAGCATCCATCTCTGTAGGACGCGTGTCGAAAACCCGAAGAAAGTTGGGGTTCGACACTTCGGGGTTCCTGGAGACAAAGAAAATGTTGCATCAAGAATCATGAAATCATGAAACACGATATCTCGATAGTCAATGGAGTAGTGTGGGCCACAAGAGCCGGCGAGGTGGATAGGTGGCACACCATATCGGAGTTCGGGGAAAAGAAAATCCTGAAATGTTTGCAACTGGAATCGCGATATCACGAAATGCGATATCCTGACAATTAAAGGAGTGGGGGCCACAGGAGTCAACGAGGTGGATAGGTGGCGCACCGTTTCAGAGTTCAAGGAAAGGAAAGTCTCGAAACACATGCATTTAGATTCACAAATTTGCGAACTCCGAAATACCGAAGGAGTACAGGTGTTGAAGGGTTGACCCGTGAGTGTATCGAAGGTACAGTGTATCGGGGATCGGTGAAGTGAGTTGCTCGACTTCTCGAGTACCGAATTCTCGATAGGAAAGGGAAAGGTTAGCGTCAACTCAGATCAGGTTTCGGAGAATCGCAAGAAACAAACGCGTGACCACAAGACTCGCGAAGTCGTGAAGTCCGATTTCCCGATAGAAGAAAAGGGGAAATCTCGTGTGGAGTTTATGTCGATGAAAATTTCCTGATAGGGAAATAGAAGAACCTTTGAGTTCTTCGGGTTGTGAAAGGAGAAAAGGTCCTGTGAGTGGATGTGCTGGAGAGTGCACCTGCATCAAGTGGTATCAGAGAACAAGAAAGAGTCTTTGCTTTCTGTAGCAGAGAAAGAGAATTCACCATGCCGCCAAGGAGAGATAGACAATCACCCGATCCAGAGGAAAGGGGAAACCCGAGAAGAAGGGGTAGGCAAGCGCAGAATTCAAAAATGGAAAGAGAGATACATGATCTACGAGCCAGACTCGAATATATGGAGACAGTACAAAGACGCACAGTCAGTGTTGGGGATCTAAGTGATTCCGAAAGTGAATTTGAAGCTGAACATGAGGAAGAAGTTGCAGCCGAGGATGTAGCAAATGAACGATTAATCAAGGCCATTTCAAGGATGGGTGCAAGAGCAAAAATGGACATTCCAGTCTATGAGGGAAATCTGGATGCAGAGGAGATTCTAGATTGGATTAGAGCTATAGATACTTATTTCGACTATGAAGATGTCGAAGAGGAAAATAAGGCCAGACATGTTGTCACGAGGTTAAAGGGACACGTAGCATTGTGGTGGGATGAGATACAAGCTGACAGATGTTGCAAGGGAAAGAAAAAGATCAAAAGCTGGGATAGGATGATTGCAAAGATGAAGGCGAAATTCATCCTGAGAGACTATCAAATTACTTTGTTCAAGAGGATGCAAAACCTGAGACAGAAGCTAATGACAGTAAAAGAATACACGAAGGAATTCTATAGATTGAACATCAGAGCAGGTCATTGGGAGAGCGATGATGAAAAATTCGCCAGATATATGAATGGTCTGAGATATGATATCCGGGATGAGATGAGCATGGCAACCATCCAAACGGTGGAAGATGCTTATCAGATGGCTCTGAAAGTAGAAGAGAAGCTGAGCTGTAAGAAAGGTCAGAGAGGCCGAGGCAGAAGTCAGTCTAGGGGTAAATCGGTTGCCCAATATAAATACCAGAAGCCCAAGGAAGACTGGAAGAAACCTCAGACTCGAACTGAAAGAGGTGGAAGTTCACAACGAGGGAAATACACTGAGTAGAAAGGACAGCATACTGGGCAGAGAGGAGGGTATGATGATAAAAATATGTTTCCTCGTACCAGAGGTAGAGGAAGAGGAAGAGGTGGAGTAATTACATGCTTCACATGTGGAAAAAATGGGCACAAGTCTTATGAGTGTCCAGATAAAAAGAAAGATGGAGGAGAAGCTCACATCACCGAGGCACAGAGGCGAGATGTTGAGGCGGAAGATGCTGAAGGNAAGGACAGCATACTGGGCAGAGAGGAGGGTATGATGATAAAAATATGTTTCCTCGTACCAGAGGTAGAGGAAGAGGAAGAGGTGGAGTAATTACATGCTTCACATGTGGAAAAAATGGGCACAAGTCTTATGAGTGTCCAGATAAAAAGAAATATGGAGGAGAAGCTCACATCACCGAGGCACAGAGGCGAGATGTTGAGGTGGAAGATGCTGAAGGCGGAAGGTCGCTAATGATGCGGAAAGTTCTCTTAACACCAAAGAATGAGGTGGAGAGCTCAGCCCAAAGAAACAGACTTTTTTGGACTGCTTGCAAGACCAAGGACAGGGTATGCAAGGTCATTGTAGATAGCGGTAGCACAAATAATCTCGTTTCGACTGAGATGGTAGAGAATCTAGAGCTGGAGACAATTGATCATCCGAGCCTGTACAGAGTTTCGTGGTTACAGAAGGGACATCAGGTAAATGTCACTAAATAGTGTTTATTTGAATTCAAGATAGGTGGATATAATGATAAAATCTTGTGTGATGTTATTCCTATGGATGTTTGTCATCTATTGTTGGGTAGACCATGGCAATATGACAGAAATGTAATTCATGATGGGAAGATGAATACATATACCTTAGAGAAGAATGGGAGGACTCATATGTTGCTTCCAATCAAGGATAAAGAAGTGAAACCTGAAGCAAGAAGCACTGTACTTCTCATGAGTGGGAAGGAACTTCTTACGAAGGTGAAGAATAAAGAAGAGCCGCAATTCATTGTGGTCAGGAAATCGAGGATTGTTCTGACTAGCACAAGGGTGGATGATCTACCAGAAGAAATTCAGGAACTGCTGGAAGAGTTCGATGATATAGTAGTGGATGAACTACCTCGTTCGTTGCCACCAATGAGGAGTGTGAGTCATCATATTGACCTCATACCAGGAGCCAGTTTTCCAAATAAAGCCGCGTACAGATTGACGTCGCAGGAGAATGAAGAAGTTAAAAGGCAAGTCCAGGAGTTATTGGACAAAGGTTTGGTTAGAGAGAGCTTGAGTCCGTGTGTTGTTCCAACAGTACTTAGTCTGAAGAAAGACAGAGGCTGGAGGATATATACTAATTCAAGAGCCATTAACAAGATAACCATCAGGTACAGGTTTCCATTACCGAGGATGGATGATTTAATGGATTGCTTAAGTGGAGCAAAATATTTTTCAAAGATCGATTTGAAAAGAAGATATCATCAGATTCGCATGAGAGAAGGTGATGAATGGAAGACAACGTTCAAAACAAATGAAGGGCTGTATGAATGGCTAGTCATGTCGTTTGGCTTGACAAATGCGTCGAGTACCTTTATGAGGTTAATGAATGAAGTCGTAAAGGAATTCATTGGAAAATTCATCATTGTATATTTGGACGACATACTGATTTTCAGTAAATCAGTGGCTGGACACTTGAAGCATTTGGCTATTGTGATGAAGAAGCTACAATAGGAGAAGCTGTTGATAAACATGAAGAAATCTTCATTCATGAAGACAAAGCTCATTTACTTGGGATTTGTTATATCTACAGATGAGTTGAGGATGGATCCAGATAAGGTGGAGGTGATCAAGAATTGGCCATCACCGAGAAATATTTTTGAGGTGAGAAGTTTTCATGGATTGGCTAGTTTCTACCAGAAGTTCATCAGGAATTTCAGTGGAATTAGTGCAGCAATGATGGATACAGTGAAGAAAAGACATAAATCTTTTCACTGGAAAGAAGAGGCTGAGAAGAGTTTCAATTTGTTGAAACGGAAGATTACGGAACAACCAATTTTGGTGTTGCCGGATTTCCAAAAGACATTTCAGGTGAAATGTGATGCAAGTGGGTTTGCAATAGGAGCGGTCTTGAGTCAGGAGGATAGGATGATTGCATATTTCAGTGAGAAGTTGAATGAGGCAAAAGTAAAGTACTCCATGTATGATAAGGAATTCTATGCCATCATACAGGCATTGAAGAAGTGGAGGCACTATTTGATTCCGAAGGAATTTGTTTTGTATAGTGATAACCATGCATTGCAGTTTGTGAATCAACAAGAAAAGTTGAATCAGAGGCATGTCAAGTGGGTTGAATACATGCAGAATTTTACATTTGTGATTAAACATATTTCTGGTACTGCTAACAAAGTTGTTGATGCTTTGAGCAGGAAGTGTTTGCTGTTGCAGGAGTTCAAAGTCAAGACATTAGGTTTTGATGATCTCAGAGACATGTACGTAGATGATCCAGAATTTAAGGAAGCATATGAAGCAGCTGAGAATCCAGTTCTCAGAGATAGCAGTAAATGGGCTGAATACATGATCCAGGAAGGATTATTGTTCAAGGGAAATCAACTGTGCATTCCGAAATGCTCCATGAGGGAGAATCTACTGAAGGAAAAACATAGTGGAGGATTGGCCGGACACTTCGGTCATGATAAGACATTCACGAAGCTGAGCGAGTCATACTTTTGGCCAGGGATGTGATCAGAGGTCAAGAGGTTCGTAGACAGATGTAGAATTTGCCAGCATTCGAAGGGAAGGAAGCAGAATGCGGGTTTTTATCAACCATTTCCCATACCCGAGAGGCTGTGGGATGAAATTAGCATGGATTTCATATTGGGATTGCCAAGGACGCAAAGAGGATTTGATTCGATCTTTGTGGTAGTGGATTGATTTTCCAAGATGGCACACTTTATCCCATGTCAGAAAACCAGTGATGTGACTCACATAGAGAACCTGTTTTTCAAAGAAGTCATTCGACTTCAAGGCTTGCCAAGGAGTATAGTTTTGGACAGAGATACAAAGTTCATGGGACACTTTTGGAGGACATTGTGGAAGAAGCTGGGAACTAACTTGTTGTTTAGTTCTTCTTATCATCCTCAAACGGATGGACAGACGAAAGTAGTGAATAGGATTTTGGGAGACTTACTGAGAAGCTTGGTGGCAGAACACCACAGCCAATAGGACACTATATTACCACAGGCAGAGTTTTCTTATAATGACTCAGTGAACAGGAGCACAGGGCAGAGTCCATTTTAGATTTTTTATGGCATGTAGCCGAGGGGAATTTATGAATTGAGGGATTCAGAACAGATGGAAACTAGGAACGTTAGTGCAGAAGAGTTCACAGAGGCGATGAAGGGACTTCACAACCAGGTGAAGGTCCGATTGCAGAATTCAAGTCAGGAGTATAAGTGGAGAGCAGATCAGCACATAAGACAACTTTAATTTGAGGTTGATGACTTAATTCTGGCACATTTGAGAAAGGAGAGGTTCCCGAGAGGAACATACAATAAGTTGAAGATGAAAAAAATTGGGCCATGTAAGGTCTTGAAGAAAATTGGAGAAAATGCCTATGAGATTGAATTACCTGATGGGATCGAAATTTCTCCGATATTCAATGTCTCAGATTTATACCCATATAAACCTGAGGAAGCAGGAGCAGAAGATGAATAGTCAGAGGTTCAGTGGTGAAAGCATATGCCAGTTGCAGAGAAACCATAAGTGGAGTGCGTACTGGACAAGAGAGTCAGCAAGAAGACCAGGAGGAAAGAATACTATGAATATTTGGTCAAGTGGAAGGACCATCCAGTGGAAGATGCCAGCTGGGAGAATGAAGCAGAGATCCAGAAGCATGGATAGACCGTGTGTGAGCTCATGGATAGGAGCCCATAAAGTTTTTCAAGTGAGGGAGTATGATGTAGAAGCATCGCCCACGTCAAGCAAGCCAGCGCGGAAGACAAAAGACAGCTAGACAAGCCC
>JASDQU010244807.1:74796-89337 GCA_032191745.1 Picea mariana | reverse complement strand
GGACATAGATGTCTACAACCAAAGGGAATATCAAGTGGATCTAACACAAGAACAACACAACATTAATATATCACTTATCAGCTTAGATCTACTCTACGCATCTACTTATTAGATTTAACACAATAATGCAATCACAGTATATCAATGACAAAGACAGAATATCAATCACACACAACACAAAATATACGTGTTTCACCCTCTCTCTAGGGCTATGTCCATAGAACTGTGCTATAATATATTGAGGTAAAGCATACAGTTCTTGTCTTCTCTCTTAGCGAGTAGACCTTCTTTCTTCTCCTCCCTTTCTCTTCCCTCCCTGCACACCCAGCTACAGGGTTGATCTTCGCATCCAACTGAAGATCTTACAATACCAGAAGGCTCCCACACTTAACACTTCTCTCTCATAATACAATAATCACTCGCATCAACAATGACAACCTATCTTGACACCAACCCGACCTAGGTCCTCTTGACCTCTATTTATACATTACAATAGCTCACTGACAGCCTTAGGCCAAAACCTAGGTGTCTAAAACCGTAGGTCAACTTGACCCATATTTTCAGGGCTTCGCCAACCTGTCTTTCCTTCCTTCTCACGCGGTGCTCCAAAGAATCTAATGATGGATTTTTCCACTTGCCGACATGTCCACAATCCTTCTTTCTTGCTTATCTGTCATCCTCGATATCCTCATCCAACATCTTTCTTTCTTGGGCTTTGCTTCGTCTTTTCTTCTCTTTTTCTCACTTCGACCCAGTATTAGTCACCGTGTCTTTTGTGAAGTTCGCATTTCACCTTTTCTTCCTTGATATTCGCTTCCTTTAACAACCCAGGGACAACAGACCCCCAACACTCACCTGTGACTCATCCCGAGGCACTTCAGATCTGATCTTCCTGTTTTACTTCGACTCCAGGTTGCACAGTGCAACCTTTTCTTTATGCTTTATGCCTCCTCTTCCTCCTTGTGCATAATGTATTTTCTATTGCTGGTACCCAGTTTCAACTGCACCTGGTACCTAGACCCTTTTCTTTATGCTTCTACTGAGAGTTGTGAGGCAACTGGTTGTCATAGTACAACTTCAGCCGACTCCCATTCACTAATATTTCCTTCCATTCTCCATTCAACATAATCAATTGTGCAGCTCCTCCCTCTGTAACATAAGCGATCTCATATGGACCTAGCCAATGCATTATGAACTTCCTAGGATGCTTGATGAACTTGTTGTCATAAACCAACACTAGATCTCCTTGTCTAAATGCCTTCTTCTTGATGTGCTTGTCATGATAGGCCTTCTCTCTTTCCTTATGAACTTGTTGATGGAATCCTGCAATGAATCGATCTTCCTCAAATTAGGCCAACTATGCGAGCCTCTCTTGAACAACTCCAGTGTCATCCATATCTGTAAAAGAAACAATTCTCGGGCTTGGCACCAGATATTCCATGGGAACAATAGCTTCAAGATCGTATACCAGCTTGAAGGGGGTCTGCATTGTTAGCTTCTTACAAGTGGTTCTATAGGCCCATAACACTTCTGGTACTTTTAAATCCCAATCATCTCCATTCACACAACAAATCTTGGTTAGTGTTGTCTCCAAGATATTGTTGAATGATTCAACTGTCCCATTTTCTTGAGGATGGTACGGTGTGCTCTTCTGATGGTGGACTGTAAATTATTCAGTCAAGGCTTCAACTATTTTATTTATGAAATGTTTTCCTTGATCACTCATGATGATCTTTGGGCATCCAAACCTGGTTATGATGTCATCAAATATGAAGCGTGCAGTTGTAGTTGTCCTTTACTGCTTTTTCTTCGGCCCATCTGGTCAAGTACTATGTCGCAGGGATGATGTATCTTTCTCCTGTATGCTTTCCTAGTGGATTTATAGGTCTGACAAAGTCAATGGCCCATTTTGCGAATTCTTGTAGGGTCAATTGTGGTGCCAATGGAATTTCATCTCTTCTGGATGGTTTCCCAACTCTCTGGCATATATCACAGGCTCTAGAATAGCCTTTAGCATCTCTGTGTAAGGTAGGCTACCAAAGGCCAGCTCTAAGAACCTTATGCGCAGTTTCTTTACCTGCATAATGTCCTCCTATGATGCCTTCATGAGCTTCTACAAGGATCAACGGTCATTCTACCTCCATAACACATCTTTGTAATATCTCATCCAGGCCCATTTTGTATAGATGTCTAGATATAAGTGAGAAATATGCAGCGCACACTACTAGCTGTTTCTTCTGTGGAATTGTATACTCACTAGGTGCCAATCTTGTTGAGAGGAACTGGACTATCTTTGCGAAGTGGTCATCGATCTTTCTAATAGCTAGTATTTGTGCATCTGGTAGTGTATCTTCCAAATTAGTGGGCTCTTTTCCATGTTCCAGCCTCGACAAGTGGTCAGGACCCTTGTTCATTATTCCTGGTTTTACTATGACCTCAAAATCATACTCTTGAAATAGAAACAACCATCTGCATATCCTTCCCCCCAACACTGGCTTGATGACTAGGTACTTCAACACAGAGTGATTAGTAAACATTTTAAAGTGTCCTCCCAACAAATAATGGTGAAATTTTTTTAATGTATACACCATGGCTAATCTCTCTCTTTCAGTAGTGGTATAATTAATATCAGCGATGGATAGCTTCCTTCTAGCAAAGGTTAACGGGTGGTCGATGTCTCCTATTCCTGGTTGTGCTAACACAACTCCCAATGCAATGGATGATGCATCGACATGCACATGAAAATCCTTGGTTCAATATGGGAAAACCAGAATGGGGGCAGTAACCATTTTCTGTTTCAGTGTGTCGAAGCTCTGCTGGCATTCTTCAGTCCAACTAAACTGACAATCCTTTTTCAATAGCTTCTCCATGGGTGTTGTAATCTGAGCATATCACTTAATGAACTTCTTGTAGTAGCATGTGTGTCTCAGCACAGTGCGCAGCTATTTAACTATTGTAGGAGGGGGTAGATCGAMTATAATAGCGATCTTGGGTTGATMTACCAATAGTCCTTACTTACATACAATATGTCCTAACAGAACTCCAAATGGTGAAAAAAAAATGCACTTCTTCAGATTCAAAGCAATTTGACACTTCMTGCATTTATCCAACATTAGCCTTAGACATTCAATGTGATTTTTCAACAAAATAAACATAGTCCAATCATCAAAGTATGCTTCTAAACATTTATTTATAAATTCCTTGAATGCTTTGACCACCACCCTRGAAAATATGGCTGGGGAATTCTTCAATCCGAATGGCATCACTGTATATTGGTAGGATCCCCATTCTGTTGCAAATGTGGTCTTATGGCGGTCTTCCTTGGAAATTTTGATCTGATGGTATACTGAAAATCCATCTGTAAAAGAATATACTTCCTGGCCTCYCACATTATCTAACACTTCGTCAGTGAATGGTGTAGGGAAGGGGTCATGCAAACAATCATCTTTCAACTTCCTGAGATATACGCATATCTTGAGTTCTCCTATTTTCTTGTCTTGCACCATGATAGGGCTTATCCACTCAGATTCTTCCGTAGGTTCTATAATCCCTGCTTCCAACATTCTGTCAAGCTCAATCTTCACTTTTTCCTTATATTTAGGGTTTAATCTGTAAGGTCTCTATTTGACTGGTCTAGCATCTGGTTTTAAAGGGATCCTCATCTCTCCCATAAGACCTCTAATTCCCTTCATATCAGTGAACTTGGTTGGAAACAAGTCTTGATATTCATGCAGTAATTCTGTAATTTTATCAATTAGCAGCATCCCAGTAATCTCCAACATTTGCAAACTTTGGTGTGTACTCTGTTCCAATATTGACCTTCTTAATCTTGATTGGTTGTCCAATGAACGAAAACTTGACTCTTGGTTCTTCCACATCTCTCTATCCCTTTGTTTATGCGATGTTCACCTTCCTAGGGTCATCATATTCATCGATATTGATGTTGTAACAACCTTGCAGTTTTTGGAGAGGCACAGTCCATTCATCCTCTTCCTGTTCTAAGGAAAGGCTGGATACCTTGAATACTTTCTATCTCACAATCTACATTATTTGATCTACTGAAGGAAATTGACTTTGAAATAAGAATGTAGTTACAAAATTTTGAGTCATACCTTTCCAATATATGGTAATGAAGCGTAGTTCTGCTTGAAGGTACCAGTTGATAGGTGTCGTGTCCAGCCTGGTAATGAATTTGTGCACCCATTGTTCTTGAGGAATGTTTCTCCAATATTCTTCATGGCTTCACACGTGGTCCTTTGGGCAGCTTCAACCTGTGTAGCGAGCTTCACAGCCTTCTACTTGTGCTGAGAATCATGATGTCATCAGAGTACGACATTGTACCCAATCTGTAATATTACTTTTGTGTGTCCCCCACCATCTTTCTAGTTTGGTTTTCAAGGCCTCATCCATTTCCAACAACCTCTATTGTTTTGGTACACTTGCTTCAAAGTCTGATAGGAAGGATTCTAATGGATTTTGACCATCAAATGTGGGTAGGTTACTTACTATTGTGTCGATCCAACAAACTTCTCTGGTTAATCTAAAACATCTCCTTGTAGATACTTCATACATCTAGTTCTTCTAGTTCTCCAGTGCTTCTTCTGAGTCTAATGAGCACGCGATGTCACTTCACCATTTAGATTCCCATCGGTTGTAGGATTAATGTAATCCTGTTGTCTGGCTATCAGCTTGTATATGTTTTCTAGTGCGTATGCACAATCTTCTTCTCTTATGGGCTCTGTGTATCACTGACCTTCATTTGGATATAAAGGTTCGATGACCCTAAGGCCGTTTCCTTCAAAATTCATACATCTTTTATTTAAGTCAACAACAACAGAGTTATTGAAGGCCCAATCAATTCCTAACAATGCAAGGTAAGGGCAACTGTCATCAACTATTTCAATTACCTCAAAATCTGCAAATGTTCTTACTCCATCAATGTCCACAGGGACATGCTCCAATCGTCCAAATGGGCTGACATCTTGTTGGTTAGCCATCCTAATCCTGATAGGGGAACATATCAACTTTGGTTTTCCCATCTGTGCCCAGGTTTGCTTTGTCATGACATTGACCTCTGATCCTAAGTCAAGGACCACATAGTCTATCTCATATTCTCCTATTTGAGCGCTCAAATGTAATTCCTTATTTGTCCTTCTCTTCTTACCAATTTGGTGTACTTCCCTATTCAGTAAGGGATCTATATTTCCTAGCTCATATTGTCTGATTAAATTTTGTAATTCTTGTACAATGCTTTCATCTTGAATCAACTTAATACAAGTGTATAAAAATTCCATGAGGTTGCTTACCTCTTTTCCTTCTCTTGGTGAAGCAGACCGATCAAATGCCAGAGGCATTCCATATTCTCTCACTTCTGGTCTTTTATTTGATGCAGAGCCTTGGTTTCCTCTAAATTCTTTCCTAGGTTCCTCAAACATCTGTCTTTCTTTCTTTGCATCAAAAGTTTGGGTCTTCTCTACATCTTTCTAGATTCCCGAATCTTCTGTAGTCTTCCCTTGTGTCAGTCTGTCTTCTCCTATAACAATGCCTCCTCTAGTTTTAAAAACCAATATAGGGTATTCTCTGCGAGGTTCAGCATAGATCAATTGCACTTGTGGGTTCTGTTGGGGTCCTCATCTTTCCTGAAGCTTAGCTAGCAGTACAAGACAATCTTCTATAACATGGTCAAATGAGCTGCAATAGCTGCAAGTAGTACAAGGGTTCTGACAATCCCTTGCAAGGTGTCCAGGTTGTGTGCAGTTATAACAGATGATTTTTCCTCGGCCTCAACCCATTCCTCCTCCTCGTCCTCTTCCTTTGAATCCACTGTGAGGATTGAAGTTTCCTCTTCATGGGGAGTTGTACTGCATAGTGTTTCCTTCTTGCTATGCTTCACCTTGGATCTTATATATGTCTCTTGACCTTTCATGCATGAGATCATAAGCCCTACAATCCCTATCATCATGCCCTACCGACTTACAGAATGTACAGTACAAATTCATAGGTGTCTGAACATACTTTTTCATATAATAGAACTCACCAATACGATGTTTGTTTCTGCATACCTTGTACCAGGGTAGGGTGACTTGCTTCAAAGGGCTCGGAGCTCCAAAAGCCAAATATTCATTGAATAAAGGGAAGTGTTCCTTGTCATGACCTTCTGATCTGCATATGACACACCAGATGTCTCCTCTTTTATCTTTTCCCTTGTCTTTCTTCATATCTTCGACCTGCAGAGACAAACTAGTTAGCTGACTCAAAATTTGGCTGATACATGAGTTGGATTCTCCCATAGGGGCTGATTCTAGCTTCATGGCGATCTCCAATGCCTCAACCTGCGAAGCCATCTTCTATTGCATCAGGGGGACTCTGATGTGTGGTATAAGGGAAATAATGAACCATTCCTTGTTTTGTTTATCTAGGATCTGAAAAGTCAATCGACCTGTCAAGGTTTTGAATCTCTGATCGAATTCCCACACATATTCAACCACCTTCTTCTTTATCTCCTTCAACTCTGTGATACATTGGGATTCTAACTTAGGTTTCTTGAACTCTGCGATCAATGCATTCTTAATTTGATTCAGTGGATTAGGCTATGAAATTCCTTGGACAAGATTCATGTACCAGCTCAATGCGCGGTCCCTTAGAGTGGTACTGAACTGTGTTCATTTGACAGCTTCATTAGTGACATTTTTAATATATCATACGGCTTCACATAGAAACCAGTGCTGATCAGGATCTTTAGATCCATCTCCCTTAAAGATAGGAAGCCTCATCTCATCTTCCATAGATCTTCCTAGGGTCCCTGACTGAATATGTGGTGGACTACTATTGGTAGTCCTATGGGAGCTCTGGTGGTTGGGATTACTCTGATTTCTTAATGTTGAATCAACAGGAGGGATAAGAGTACTTACTTCAATGGTCTACATGGTTTCTGAAGTTTCAGGTTCTCCCTGACGAAGCTAGTTAGCTCTTCCTTCTTCTATCTCGATAGGTTCTGAATGCTCTTTGTCTGTTAGATCTTCCTCTTCTCCACTGTAGAAACCCTCATCCCCGTAATTCTTCTTAAACGGGTTTGCAAGGTGGACTTCTCTGAATACTCTCCCACTACACGTATGTCCAACTTCTGTGTCGTTTTCGCTGTCTGAATTCTTGAACATTAGCCTTTCCAGATCCAACCAATCTATTGTATCTTCAATATGTTCTTCTCATTCAACATCATCTTGAGTCTCAATTTCAAGAATTGTAAAAATTTTCCTCTAGTTCCCTTAAAGAAATATCTTTCACCTTGGCTGTATGACTCTACTCTATCAACAACAAACTCTATGATGTACCCTCCAGTGGTACTATCAAACCAGTGATCTACTACTTGTGATACAGTGTTATCATCTTTCTTGACCTTGTTGATCAACTCCGACGTCCAAACCACAAGAAGTTTGGATTGGATCTCGAACCAGGTATTGGCTAATCTAGCTAGCCACTCATATAGCTCCTAATGGATCCCTCCAAAGAATATCTCATGTATATCAGTGAAGATATATCTTTCTAGCCAATCCTTAGTGCTAATATTAGGGTTCTTATTATGGGCTTCAACGAATTCCTTCTCTTGATCCTCTATCCACTTTTGAATCTTTGTCTCCGATGGAAACCACCTTGACATTCCCTTGAAAATATTCCTGTCTCGGCAACGAAACCATTTGTAGGCACATGGGAAGACCTAGGTTTTGGCTCCAAGCGTGCACCAATAAGCCCTAACTACTGGCCCTTTCGGCAACACCTGCGAAGTAGATGCAGTCTCACCTGAAGAAGTTATGAGGGGGTTGCAGGACATAGATGTCTACAACCAAAGGGAATATCAAGTGGATATAACACAAGAACAACACAACATTCATATATAACTTATCAACTTAGATCTACTCTGCACATCTACTTATCATATTTAACACAGTAATGCAATCACAGTACATCAATGATAGAGATAGAATATCAATCACAAACAACAAAAAATATATGTGGTTCACCCTCTCTCTAGGGCTACATCCACATAACTACGCTATAATATATTGAGGTAAAGCATACAGTTCTTGTCTGCGCTCTTAGATAGAAAACCTTCTTTCTTCTCCTCTCTTTCTCTTCCCTCCCTGTGCACCCAGCTACAGGGTTGATCTTTGTACCCAGCTGAAGATCTTACAATACCAGAAGGATCCCACACTTATCACTTCTCTCTCATAATACAATAATAATTCACATCAACAATGACAACCTATCTTGACACCAACCCGACCCAAGTCCTCTTGACCTCTATTTATACATCACAATAGCTCACTGACAACCTTAGGAAAAAACCTAGGTGTCCAAAACCCTAGGTGTATAAAACCCTAGGTCAACTTGACCCATATTTTCAGGGCTTCACCAGCCTGTCTTTCCTTCCTTCTCGCACGGTGCTCCAAAGCATATAATGGTGTATTTTTCCACTTGCTGACATGTCCATGATCCTTCTTTCTTACTTATCTATAATCCCTGATATCCTCACCCAACGACTTTCTTTCTTGGCCTTCGCTCCGTCTTTTCTACTCTTTTTCTCACTTCAACCCAATATCAGTCACTGTGTCTTCCACAAATTTTGCATTTCACCTTTTCCTCCTTGATCTTAGATTCCTTTAACAACCCAAGGCCAACAGGCCCCCAACACTCACCTGTGACTCATCCTGAGGCACTTTAGATCTGATCTTCCTGTTTTATTTCGACTCCAGGCTGTGCAGTGTAGCCTTTTCTTTATGCTTTATGCCTCCTCTTCCTCCTTGTGCAGACTATATTTTCTATGTCTGGTACCTAGACCCTTTTCTTTATGCTTCTACTAAGAGCTGCGAGGCAGCTGGTTTTCATAGTACAAATTCAGCCGACTCCCATTCACTAATCCTTCCTTCCATTCTCCATTCAATGTCTTCAATTACACAGCTCCTCCCTTTGTAACATAAGTGATCTCATATGGCCCTAGACAATGCGTTCTGAACTTCCCAGGATGCTTGATGAACTCTCTATCATAAACCAACACTAGATCTCCTTGTATAAATGCCTTCTTCTTGATTTGCCTTTCATGATAGGCCTTCTCTCTTTCCTTATGAACTTGCTGATGGAATATTTCAATGAATCGATCTTCCACAAGTTCAGCCAACTATGCGAGCCTCTCTTGAATAGCTCCAGTGCCATCCATATCTATAAAAGCAACAATTCTCAGGCTTGGAACCAGATATTCCATGGGAACAACAACTTCAACATCGTATACCAACTTGAAGGGGGTCTGCATTGTTAGCTTTTTACAAGTGGTTCTATAGGCCCATAACACTGTTGGTACTCTTAAATCCCAATCATTTTCGTTCACACAACAAATCTTGCTTAGTGTTGTCTCCAAGATCTTTTGAATGCTTCAACTATCCCATTTGCTTGAGGATGGTACGATGTGCTCTTCTGATGGTGGACTGTAAATTCTTCAGTCAAGGCTTCAACTATTTTATTTATGAAATGTGTTCCTTGATCACTCATGAGGATCTTTGGGCATCCAAACCTGGTTATGAAGTCATCAAATATGAAGTGCACAGTTGTATTTGCACTACATTCCTTGACTACTCTTGCTTCGGCCCATCTGGTCAAGTACTCTATCGCAGTGATGATGTATCTTGCTCATGTACATTTTCCTGGTGGATTTATAGGTCCAACAAATTCAATGGCCCGTTTCTTGAATGCTTGAAGGGTCAATTATGGTGCCAATGGAATTTCATCTCTTCTGGATGGTTTCCAAACTCTCTGATACATCATAGGCTCTAGAATAGTCTTTAGCATCTCTGTGTAAGGTAGGCCACCAAAGGCCAGCACTAAGAACCTTATGCGCAGTTGCTTATCCTCGATAATTTCCTCTTGCGATGCCTTCATGAGATTCTGCAAGGATCAATGGTCGTTCTTCCTCCATAACACATCTTCGCAATATCTCATCCGAGCCCATTTTGTATAGATGTCTAGCTATAAGTGAGAAATATGAAGCGCACACTACTAGTTGTTTCTTCTGTGGAATTGTATACTCACTAGGTGCCATTCCTATTGACAGGAACTGGACTATTTCTGCGAAGTGGTCATCGATATTTCTAATAGCTAGTAGTTGTGCATATGGTAGTGTATATTCCAAATTAGTGGGCTCTTCTCCATGTTCCAACCTCGACAAGTGGTCAGGACCCTTGTTCATTCGTCCTGGTTTTACTATGATCTCAAAATCATACTCTTGAAATAGCAGCAACCATCTGCATATCCTTCCCCCCAACACTGGTTTGTTGACTAGGTACTTCAATGCAGAGTGATTAGCAAACATTTTAAAGTGTCCTCCCAACAAATAGTGGTGAAATTTATATAATGCATACACCATGGCTAATCCCTCTATTTTAGTAGTGGTATAATTAAACTAAGCTGTGGATAGCTTCTTGCTAGCAAAGGCTAATGGGTGGTCGATGTCTCATGTTCCTGGTTGTGCTAACACAACTCCCAATTGTTGTACAAGATAATTCAACTGAGAGGGGTGGGGGTGAATCAGTTGTATAAAATTTCTTTCATTTTATAAGAAGATTACTTATTAATCAGTAAATCATGCCTTTAACATTTAACTTGCAGTAATACATTTAACCAATAAATATACAATCACATAAATGAAACAGTGACATAGTGATTTTTCATGAGGAAACCCAAAAGGGAAAAAACCTCTTCTTATTATGAATGAAAGGCAAGCTCCAAATACTCTTTACATTCTTATTTTATCTAAGCTACAACTCAGATGAGGTTGGTACCTCTATTTCTTCAGCACCTACTGAATGGAAGCTACAACTCCTAGATGTACAAGCACCAACTTGTACATGAGACTTTTATAGTCTCCCCTTGCTCCTCCCTACCACCCTGAAATCCTTCTCTGTCACTAAGAACCTGCAAACCAAGTCTTTATATTCTCTGGAAAAGGATTCATCATTCAATTCCTCTCTGTTTATATAATCATATAAGAATCCATTCTTCTCCCCTTGATCTCTGCTATATCTTCATCATTTCTTCTCATTGTCCCTGTATGATTTTGTTTCAGTTTTATCTTCATTTACATAAATGAATTTTACCTTAGAGCTACGACTGTACCATTGATTCCATACCCTCACCTACCTTCATCTCTCCAAATTTCACTTCATTTTTCCATGTACGTTCAGAGCGTACACTCGAACCCTCAGGATTCGAAGATTCAGTTACAATAACTGAATAACTATCTTACAGTTGTTATTATTGGCCAAGGCATATAGAAGAACAACAACCACATGATCAGTTTAAGTATTTAATCTGCATCGTTCTATGTAGAAGATGGGTCTCGTTCTTACTCCAGATGCACATTGGCTGTGACCATGGGCCTTTACCAAAAGGTGCTTTCACGATTTGCATATCGACAATCCTGAGGTGAAGACATCTCGTCTCTTCATGTTGCAATCTTCGAAAGGGAGCTTTAACTTGGTGCTAGCTCCTCCTTCTCACATGACCAATGGCGGTGACTACAACCTATACAAAAATGTATTTTGGCGTTTCACATTTCGACGTTTTGACATTTCACATTTCAACATTTCGGCTTTTAGCGTTTCGGCATTTCGGCGTTTTCACATTTCAGTGTTTTTGCATTTTGGCGTTTCTGTGATGAATTGTTTCGACACTCCAAGTCACGATCTCTGAAATGATCTGATGTGTGTCCTTTTCGGTATTTCAGCATTCGAGACTTCGTGATGTTGGATTTTTTTTGCTTACCATGCAAAAATCCCGAAATAGAAATTCCCAAAGTGATGTATCATAGTGATGTTACTTAGGATGACATGTCATGTGCTGGTCAATTTACGATCTCCGAAATTCAAGCTAAGGGTGTTGACTCCTCTTCCAAGGCTCGTTTCACATGTGACCTCGAGTTATAACTAAAGGCTCACCTCCTGGGTTCTTCACAGTTTCATGTTTTGGTTCAAGCTAAGCGTGTTGAATCCTCTTCCAAGGCTTGTTTCACATGTGACCTCGAGTTATAACCAAAGGCTCACCTACTGGGTTCTTTGTGGTTTCACGTTTTGGTTCAATCTAAGCGTGTTGACTCCTCTTCCAAGGCTCATTTCACATGTGACCTCGAGTTATAACCAAAGTCTCACCTCCTAGGTTCTTCACATTTTTGCGTTTCGGTATGTCAAGAGGCATGCTGATCTCCAAATTAGGAACCACCGTGCCTGTGCAAAATGATCCAAGGTGCCTGTGAAAACTGACCAACAAACTCTCCCTTTAACATTTTAAATTTTGACATTAATGACAAAACCAAGTCCTGTGCAAACTATGCAAACTGCCATACTCTGCAAACTGTGCAAATTGAAAGCCCTGCCAACAAACTCCCCCTTTGGCATTGATGGAAAAATTTAAATCTCTTCTCCCCCTTTTGACATCTATGGCAAAGGAATAAACCATACTCCCCCTGAGCAAAGAATATCACTTGCAAAGATGTATCATTTTAGCAGCAACTCCCCCTATCAATAATAGTCAATAGACCTGTGCAGTCTGATTTTATAATGAAGCCCGTGCAATCTTTGAGAATGAAATGAAATTACAGAGGGTAAACCCCCAACTGATCCTTGAGACTTTCAAATTGCATTTTAGATAAAGGTTTAGTAAATAAATCTGCTATCTGATCCTTTGTGCCAACATATTCCACTTTAATAACTTTAGACATAACCTTCTCTCTTAGAAAATTAAATTTAATGGGAATGTGATTTGTTTTGGAATGCATAACAGGATTTTTAGAAATACTAATTGCACTGGTATTATCACAGAATATAGGTATAGGTTCATTATAATGAATATGTATATCTTCCAACATTTATTTCATCCATAGAACGTGAGTGCAACAAGTTGCAGCTGCAATGTATTCTGCTTCAGTAGTAGACAGAGACATTGTTGATTGTTTTTTACTTGACCAACTTACAAGACATCCTCCAAGAAAAAATGCTTCTCCACTAGTACTCTTCCTGTCATCAACACAACCTACCCAATTAGCATTAGTGAAAGCATATAAATCAAGTTGATTACCTGTAGGATACCATAAACCATACTCTGTTGTCCCTTTAAGATATCTGAAAATTATTTTGAATGCAAGTAGATGAGAAGTTTTTGGTGAAGCCCAAAACCTTCCAACTTGACAAACTACATGCATAATATCAGGTCTTGTAGCTGTAGCATAAAGAAGACTACCAATCATTGATCTGTATACTATCTGATCAACGTCTTTAGTATCATCAAACTTACTTAATTTACAACCAGTAACCATGGGAGTGCCAACTGGTTTAGAATCTTCCATCTGAAATTTCTTAAGCATTTCATTGATATACTTGGTTTGAGAAATAGAAATACCTTATCAGATTGAGTAATTTGCAAGCCTGAGAAAAAATTTATTTCTCCTAGCATGGACATCTCAAACTCTTTATGCATACTTTCAACAAACTGTTTACTGAGCCTATTGTCATCACTACCAAAAATTATATCATCTACATATATCTCAACAATGATCAGGTTATCATTTTCCTTTTTAATATATATATTACTATCAGTGTTACCTTTCCTGAATCCTTGTTGTCTCAAGTAATTGTCAAGTCTGGAATACCAAGCCCTTGGTTCTTGCTTCAGGCCATACAATGCCTTTTTCAACCTGTAAACATACTTTTTTTCTTCTTGTACCTGAAAACCATCTGGTTGTTCCATATATACTTCTTCCTCTAAATCACCATTCAAAAATGCAGACTTTACATCCATTTGGTAAACTTTAATGTGTTTAGAACTGGCATAAGATTGAATTAGTCTAATGGATTCCATTCTTGCAACAGGAGCAAAAGTTTCTCCAAAATCTATTCCTTCTACCTATGCATACCCTTTACAAACCAATCTAGCCTTGTTTCTAGTTATTTTACCTGCTTCATCCATCTTATTTCTGAAAACCCATTTAGCCCCTATGACATTCTTATTCAAAGGTCTAGGAACCAATTCCCATATCTTATTCTTTTCTATTTGACTAAGTTCTTCATTCATTGCTTTCATCCAGTACTCATCTTTAATTGCTTCTTCAATATTTTTGGGTTCAATCAGAGAAAGTAAAGATACATGTTCATGAGTTGAGGTGGATTCTTGCCTTATGCTTCTTGTTCCAACACCTGCATTTATGTCACCAATTATTTGTTTTTCAGGTTAATTTGTCTGTATTCTCTTGCTTGGAGTCTTTGATGGAGTCATGCTTTTGGATGGAGTTGTTCCCTGTGTCAAAGTAGGAATTAATTGTTCATTATCACCAGCCTTAGTTTCTTCTGTTTCACTTACCTCATCATTCATTTTATGCTTGTCATCTATCTCATATATTTGATGATTCTTTTGTTTAGATTTAGACTTCAAAAATGAGGACTCATCAAATTTCACATCTATGGCTTCAACTATTTTGTTCAATATGAAGTTGTAACATTTATAATC
>JASDQU010244807.1:59328-70317 GCA_032191745.1 Picea mariana | reverse complement strand
AACTTGCAATAATACATTTAACCAATAAATATACAATCACATAAATGAAATAGTGACACAATGATTTTTCATGAGGAAACCCAAAAGGGAAAAAACCTCTTCTTCTTATGAATGAAAGGAAAGCTCCAACTCCTCTTTACATTCTTATTTTATCTGAGCTACAACCCAGATGAGGCTACTACCTCTGTTTCTTCAAAACCTACTGAATGGAAGCTACAAATCACAGATGTACAAGCACCAACTTGTACAGGACACTTTTACTATCTCCCCTTGCTCCTCCCTACCACCCTAAAATCATTCTCTGTCACTAAGAACCTGCAAACCAACTCTTTATCTTCTCTAGAAAAGGATTCAACATTCAAGTCCTCTCTATTTATATAATCATATCAGAATCCATTCTTCTCCCCTTGATATTTTCTATATCTTCATCATTTTTTCTCACTGTCCCTGTATGATTTTGTTTCAGTTTTATCTTCATTTACAGAAATGAATTTTACCTTAGAGCTACGGTTGTGCCATTGATTCCATACCCTCACCTACCTTCATCTCTCCAAATTTCACATCATTTTTCCATGTACGTTCAGAGCGTACACTCGAACCCTTAGGCTTCGAATATTCAGTTACAATAACTGAATAACTATCTTACAGTGATTATTATTGGCCAAGGCATCTAGAAGAACAACAACCACACGATCAATTTAAGTATTTAATCCACACCATTTGATGTAGAAGATGGGTCTCGTGCTTACTCTAGTGCACATTGGCTGTAACCACATGCCTTTACCAAAAGGTGCTTTCGCGATTTGCATATCGGCAATCCTGAGGTGAAGAAATCTCGTCTCTTCATGTTGCGATCTCCGAAAAGGATATTTAACTTGGTGCTAGCTCCTCCTTCTCACATGACCAATGGAAGTGACTATAGCCTATACAAAAAGGTATTCCATCATTTCACATTTCGACGTTTTGACATTTCACATTTCGACATTTCGTCTTTTAGCGTTTCGGCATTTCGACGTTTTTTCATTTCGGAATTTCGGTGTTTCTGTGATGAAGTGTTTTGACACTCCAAGTCACGATCCCAGAAATGATCTGACATGTGTTCCTTTCGGTATTTCAGCATTCAGGACTTTGTGATGTTGGAGTTTTTTTTCTTACCATGCAAAAATCCCGAAATAGAAATTCCCAGAGTGACGTATCATAGTGACGCTACTTAGGATGACGTGTCATGTGCTGGTCAATTTTCGATCTCCAAAATTCAAGATAAGGGTGTTGAATCCTCTTCTAAGTCTCATTTCACATGTGACCTCGAGTTATAACCAAAGGCTCACCTCCTGGGTTCTTCGCAGTTTCACGTTCTGGTTCAAGCTAAGGGTGTTGACTCCTCTTCCAAGGATCATTTCACATGTGACCTCGAGTTATAACCAAAGGATCACCTCTTGGGTTCTTCATAGTTTCACATTTTGGTTCAAGCTAAGGGTGATGACTCCTCTTCCAAGGATTGTTTCACATGTGACCTCGAGTTATAACCAAAGGCTCACCTCCTGGGTTCTTTGTAGTTTCTCATTTCGGTATGTCGAGAGGCATGTTGATCTCCAAATTAGGAACCACTGTGCCTGTGAAAATTGATCCACAGTGCCTGTGAAAACTGGGAAACAAACTCCCCCTTTGGCATTTTAAAGTTTGACATTAATGAAAAAACCAAGTCCTGTGCAAACTGTGCAAACTGCCCTACTATGCAAACTTCCTTGTGCAAATTGTAAGCCCTGCCAACACCAATGCAATGGATGATGCTTTGACATGCACATGAAACTCCTTGTTCCAATCTGGGAAAACCAGAATGGGCGTAGTAACCATTTTTTGTTTCAGTGTGTCGAAGCTTTGTTGGCATTCTTCAGTCCAACTAAACTTAAAATCCTTTTACAACATCTTCTCCATGGGTGTTGTAATCTAAGCATATCCCTTAATGAACTTCTTGTAGTATCATGTGTGTCCCAGCACAGTGAACATCTGTTTAATTGTTGTAGGAGGGGGTAGATCGACTATAATAGAGATATTGGATGGATCTACCAACAGTCCTTGCTTACATACAATATGTCCTAACAGAACTCCTAACAGTGACAGGTTGGATACAATGACAGGTTGATGTGGCAATGACAGTGACAATGGCAGTGGTTGTGGTAGTGACAGTTGGCTTACATTTATATTTCAGGGCAACATGATAGGGAAAGGAAAGGGGGTCTTATCCTCCTCCTGGTTGGTTCCAAAGAACACAGGGGGTTTGATCTTCCTTTTGGTTGGAGCCTAAGAATTAGGGGGTTGTAACCTCCTTCTAGTTGGAGCCAGAGAATTCAGGGAGTTGTCTCTTCCTTCAGGTTCGGGCCTATAAATAGGGGGTAATAGTCTCCTTCTAGCTATAGGTAGAGAATTGGGAAGTTGGTGCTTCCAATGAATGCATTCTTTTGATATATAAGAAAATCATTCTGTGGTTTTCTCCCATTTGGGTTTCCATGTAAATTTTGGTGTATTGTGCTTCTATGGATGTCTATTGTGCTCTGTTGATTTATATTTCTTATGTGATATTGATGATATACTGCTAATGATGTTAATGATTACATATTTTGGTTAAAAGTGATAATAAAGTGCTCATACTAATTCACCACCCCTCTCAGTATTCCAACAATTGGTATCAGAGCAGGTCATTCAAGAAATAGTTTAACCACTAAAAGGAGATCATGGAATACTCTAAGATTGTAGCACCAAGGTTTGATGGAAAAAACTATGCCTTTTAGAATAAAAGGATGCAAAAAAATTTATAGGCACATGGATTTGATATTTGGAAGTAAGTAGTTAACGAATATGCATCACCAACCACTCTCCCAACTCAAAATGGTAAAGGCTAAAGGCGCCATTCTAAGTGGTCTGAATGATTTAGTATTTTTCAAAGTTATGCATTGCAAGACCGCAAAGGATATTTGGGATAAACTTCAAAATATTTATGAAGGAGATACCAAAGTCAAGGGAGCTAAGATTCAAACCCTTAGAGATAAGTTTGGGCAACTGAAGATGAAGGAAGATGAAGACATTGCAACCTGCTTTCTACGAGTTGAAAAAACATTGAACACTATTAGAGAACTGGGAGAAGAAATTGATGAGTCAATGGTTGTTCAAAAGGTTCTAAGATCTCTACCTATAATATTTGATCCTAAGATATCAACCTTGTAAGAAAGGACAAATCTTGACAACTTGAGCATGGATGAGCTACATGGAATATTCACAGCTTATGACATGAGGATAAAGCAAGATAATACAGTCACAAAGGAAGAAACATTCAAATCATCCAAGAAGACAAAGAAGCAAAACAAACAAAATTCAAAACTAGATTGCAACTGTAGTGATGATTCATAGGAAGATGAAGAAGTGGCAAACTCCATAAGGAAGTTAAAAAAAGGAAATGACAAGTACAAAGGTATGCTTCCATTGAAATATTTTAATTGTGATGGTATTGGCCAATTTTCTTCTAAATATCCTTATGCTAAGAATTAAAGTAGTGATGAAGAAGAATATCCTAAGAAGAATAAGAAAATTCAAAAAGGAGACAAGAGAAGGAACAAAAGGAAATTCTTCAAGAAATTTTTCTACTCAAAGGAAGACACATCTTCATTAGACGAGGATGATGATAGTGACAATGATTCATGAAGAGTACTCTTCATGGAAGTAGAAGATGATGAGGAATATTTTGAAGATTTCGAAGAATAAGGCGAATTCGATCTCAAAGAAAAAATAATTAGTGCCTTAGAAGAACTAGGAAAAGAAAGAAATAAAATCAAGTCACTCAAGGAAGATTTAAAGAAGAAAGAAGGATCTCAAACTTCCAACTCAGAATAAATTGAGTAGATAATCACAAAGTTAAAAATCCAGGTAGAAGAAGACAAAAGGATTGAAGAAACACTCATGAATCAATTATAAGATAAGGATAATATTATGTAAAGCTTGGAAGTAGAAATCATCACCTTAAGAAAGGATCTTCAGAAGAAATATACGCAACATAATAAACCAAAATTATTAGATGAGATCATCAACAGTCAAAGGCCATAATATGAGAAGTCTAGGCTAGGATACAACCAAATGCAGACTAATAAAGGTTTAAGATCTAAGACATCAAAACATGAAGTATAACAAAGCACTTATGTAGAAATAGTTAGAGGTACTCAAGAAGCAAATCACAGAGGAACTGGACCATCTAGAAGATTCAGAACACAGAACCAACAATCAACAAAATATCAAGAAAAGTAAGGCTTAAGAAAAGCAACACCATTGAGAAGATCCCCTACATCCAGGTGAAAAGAATAGGTTTCTAACAGTGAAGAAGTAATGCGATGGATCAATTTTGTTTGGAAATGATAACTCAACCAAAATTATAGGAAGAGGCANAATAAACCAAAATTATTAGATGAGATCATCAACAGTCAAAGGCCATAATATGAGAAGTCTAGGCTAGGATACAACCAAATGCAGACTAATAAAGGTTTAAGATCTAAGACATCAAAACATGAAGTATAACAAAGCACCTATGTAGAAATAGTTAGAGGTACTCAAGAAGCAAATCACAGAGGAACTGGACCATCTAGAAGATTCAGAACACAGAACCAACAATCAACAAAATATCAAGAAAAGTAAGGCTTAAGAAAAGCAACACCATTTAGAAGATCCCCTACATCCAGGTGAAAAGAATAGGTTTCTAACAGTGAAGAAGTAATGCGATGGATCAATTTTGTTTGGAAATGATAACTCAACCAAAATTATAGGAAGAGGCATGGTCAATATTGGAAGGGAAGATGCCAAGGAAAAAAATGTTCTACTAGTAGAATATATGAAGCACAATCTACTAAGTGTAATCCAAATGTGTGATCAAGGACACAAGCTTTTGTTTGACTCAGAAAAATGTGAGATAAATAAAGAAGGATCAAGCAATTTGATGGCTATAGCTAAGAGAACTCCAAACAACATATATGTCCTGAATTAAATTGGAAAGGAAAGATGTTTCTTAAGAAAGGAAAATGAAAGTTGGCACTGGCACAAAAGAATGGGTCACATGAACTTAGATAACCTTGTCAAAATTAACAAAAAGGAAGCTGGGAAAGAAACGCCTGAGATTTCAAAGCCAAAAAATACTCTATGTGAACATTGTCTACAAGGAAAACAAACTAGGACCAAGTTCAAATAAAAAGAGTATTCCACAAAAAAAACCATTGGAGATCGTACACACTGACCTATGTGGACCTACAAGAATAAAGGGATTAAATGGAGAATAATATTTTATGTTACTGGTTGATGACTACACAAGAATGACTTGTTGATGGAAAAAAATGACTATGATCAACATTTGGGGATATCTCCCGGTCAGGGTCCCAATTAAACCCTTTTCTGTTGAACTGGCAATTCCGACTAGTTATGGGTCCAATTACCCTTTATTATCCTAACTTTAAATATAATAATTAAACAAGTCTTATGTTCACACTCACTATTATTTCAGGGCGACATGGTAGTGACATTTGGTCTACTTTTATATTTTAGGGTGACATGACAGGGCAAGGAAAGGGGGTCATAGCCTCCTTTCGGTTGGTGCCAAAGAACACAGGGAGTTGGAGCTTCCTTATAGTTAGATATTGAGAATCGGGGGGTTGCAACCTCCTTCTAGTTGGAGCTAGAGAATTCAGGGAGCTGTAGCTTCCTTCATGTTCGAGCCTATAAATAGGAGGTCGTAGTCTCCTTCCAACTGTAGCTAGAGAATTGGGAAGTCGGTGCTTCCAATGAATGTATTATTTTGATATATAAAAAAAGCATTTTGTGGTTTTCTCCCATTTGGGTTTCCATGTAAATTCTGGTGTACTATGTTTCTGTGGATGTCTATTATTCTCTGTTGATTTATGTTTCTTATGATATATTGATGATATACTGCTAATGATGTTAATGATTACATATTGTGGTTAAAAGTGATAATAAAGTTCTCATACTTATTTAGCCCCCCTCTCAGTATTCCAACAATTGGTATCAGAGCAATTCATTCAAGAAACAATTTAACCACTTGAAGGAGATCATGGAATACACTAATATTTGAGCACCAAGTCTTGATGGAAAAAAAACTATTCCCTTTAGAATAAAAGGATGTAAATTTTTTTATAGGATCATGGATTTTATGTTTGGAAGTAAGTAGTTGATGAATATGCATCACCAACCACTCCCCCAACTGACAAAAATGGAAAGAAACTCAGTGAAAAAAACTCAAAGGATAAAGGCACCATTTTGAGCAGTATGGATGATTCATTATTTTTCAAATTTATGCATTGCAAGACCACAAAGGATCTTTGGGATAAGTTTGAGCAACTGAAGATGAAGGAAGATAAGCTAAGCTTCAAACCATTAGAGATAAGTTTGAGCAACTGAATATGAAGGAAGATGAAGACATTGCAACCTACTTTCTACAAGTTGACGAAAGAATGAACAATATTAGAGGACTGGAAGAAGAAATTGAAGAGTCATTTTTCGTTCAAAAGGTTCTAAGATCTCTACCTATGATATTTGATCCTAAGATATCAACCCTGGAAGAAAGGACAGATCTTGATAGCTTGAGCATGGACGAGCTACATGGAATATTCACATCTTATGAAATGAGGATAGAACAAGAGAATCCATTCACAAAGGAAGAAACATTCAAAGCATCCATGAAGACAAAGAAGCAAAGCAAACAAAATTCAAAATCAGATTGCAAATGTAGCGATGATTCAGAGGAAGATGAAGAAGTGGAAAACTATGTAAGGAAGTTAAAAAAAGGAATCGGCAAGCACAAAGGTATGCTTCCATTGAAATGTTTTAATTGTGATGGTATTGGTCAATTTTATTCTAAATATCCTTATGCTAAGAATACAAGTAGCAATGAAGAAGAAGATCCTAAGAAGAAAAAGAAAATTCAAAAAGGAGACAAGTGAAGAAACAAAAAGAAATTCTTCAAGAAAAGTTTCTACTCAAAGGAAGACAAATCTTCATCAGACACGGATGATGATAGTGACAATGATTCAGGAAGAGTACTCTTCATGGAAGTAGAATATGATGAAGAAGATTATGAATATTTCGAAGAATAAGGCGAAGTTGATCTCAGAGAAAAATTAATTAGTGCCTTAGAACTAGGAAAAGAATATAAAGAAAATCAATTCACTCAAGGAAGAGTTAAAGAAGAAAGAAGGATCTCAAACTTCCAACTCAGAATAAATTGAGCAGATAATCACAAAGTTTAAATCTAGGTAGAAGAAGGAAAAAGGATTGAAGAAACACTCAGGAATCAATTAGAATATTATAAGGAGAAGATTATTGAAAGCTTGTAAGTAGAAATAGTCACCTTAAGAAAAGATCTTTAGAAGAAATATATGCAACAGAATAAAACCAAAATATTGGATGAGATCATCAACAGTGAAAGGCCATACTATGACAAGTCCGGGTTAGGATACAACCAGATGCAGACTGAGAAAGGTTTAAGCTCCAAGACAACAAAAAATGAAGTAGAACAAAGCACCTATGTAGAAATAGTCAGAGGTACTCAATATGAAAATCACAGAGGAATTGGACCATCTAGAAGATTCAAAACACATAACCAACAATCAACAAAATATCAAGAAAAATAATGATTTAGAAAAGCAACACCATTCAAAATATACCCTACTTCCAGGTGACAAGAACAAGTTTCTGACACCGAAGAAGCAATGTGATGGATCAATTTCATTTGGAAATGATAACTCAACCAAAATTATAGGAAGAGGCATATTCAAGTTTGGAAGCAAAGATGCCAAGGAAATTGTTTTTCTACCAGTCGAATATATGAAGCACAATATACTAAGTGTAAGTCAGATGTGTGATCAAGGACACAAGCTTGTGTTTAACTCATAAAAATGTGAGATGAGGAAAGAAGGATCAAGAAAGTTGGTGGATACATCTAACATAACTCCAAAAAACATATATGTCCTGAATTGAATTGGAAAGGAAAGTTGTTGCTTAGGAAAGGAAAATGAAATTTGGCTCTGGCACAAAAGAATGGGTCACATGAACTTAGATAGCCTTTTCAGAATCAACATAAAGGAAGATGCGAAAGAAACACCTGAGATTTCAAAGCCAACAAATACTCTATGTGAAAATTGTCTATAAGGAAAACAAACCAGGACCAAGTTCAAATCAAAAGAGTATTCCACAAAAAAACCATTGGAGATTGTACACACTGACCTATGTGGACCTAAAAGAATGAAGGGATTAAACATAGAACAATATTTTATGTTACTGGTTGATGACTACACAAGAATGACTTGTTGATGGAAAAAAAATGACCGTGATCAACATTTGGGGATATCGCTCGGTCAGGGTCCCAATTAAACTATTTTATGTTGAAGTGGTGTTTTCGACTGGTTATGGGTCCAATTACCCTTTATTATCCTAACTTTAAATCTAATAATTAAACAATTCTTATGTTCACACTCACTATTATTTCTAATCTATATTTAATATTGCATAATATAAATAATAAATAATACTACTCTTTTTTTTGTAAATAAAAATTGATATTACCTCTTAAAAATTTGTCAATGTACAAAACTGATCAGTTTCACAGGATTTCCACTTGTTCCTCCAAACTAGTGGAAACCAAAACAGGTGGCATCCTTTTGTTCTTGTAGCCAAAAGTATAAGCAACCACTTGTTTCACCAAATAGTTGGAAACCAGAGAAAGTGGCAACAAAGAGTTATGATAGTTCTATATAGACATGCATAAAAAAACTGATCATACAAACTGAACAGAAAAAATAAGCAGGAAGACAAGAAAAAAACCCCATTTCCTTGTAGATGGAGTGCAGAGGGATGAGAAAATTTAAACATTAGATGGACTGTTAGAACAATGGAACCTTCCAGGGATGATTTTAAGGATGGAAATTTATATTAAAATGTAGAAACATGGGCTAATGTTACTAGTCCTTAATATTCAAAATGTAAAATGTTTGGCGATAGCTTTGTAAAAATATTCAAATTTCTAAGGATTTTATATAGATTCTATAAAATTTTGGCGATTTTTAAGGTAAAATAATTTTATTCTTTGTAATTTGGGTGAATCGTTTTTAGAAAAAATGGAAATTGACGAATCTTTTTTTGGGAAAAACCATGGAAAATTAGCCCATTTGCGAAATTTAGCCCCTAAAATCATCTATGGAACCTTCCATCCAAAGAGCCACCATGAGGAGTGCTGCCATGAGGAGTGAAGGAAAAATATTGTGCACATGTCAGACATATTTTCTTGACTGATGTGCTCGAGAAGGCATCGAATAACATGTCAATTCGACTACTGAGGAGGGTGTGCCGGTTGAGCTGTTCCATCATGTATCTCCTCATATCGAAGATGATCTCCAAGTACTCCAGAGAAAGAAAACTGGGTATCTGCATCTCAACATAACAGTACCAAGAGGGTCCCCTCTTGGGTTTCCCTCACTCACGAGGCATGAAAGAATTGGGAGGCCAGAGAAAAATGATAATGAGGGCGCACAGAGCCGGACAGCTTAGCAGAGTGGAGCTCCAATGCATCAAAGAAATGGAATGAAACATGAAATGGTGAACCTGGAGGATTATCCGAGAAGCTAATATGACAATGCAGCCTCCTTAGATACCTATCGTTATTCCCCCTGCCATGGCACATTGAGGGCACCATTAAACCTGCACAAGGGAGCTGTCCCTCAATCCCCTGAGTGCGTTTAAGTCTTTCCTCCATCCAAGGATGAGGCTTGGGGTGGAAACCGACCATATTAATAGCTTTTATTGCATGGGGGTTATGTGGCATCCTCTGCGCTACATGGCACCCCATCTGGGGTAAATAATTATACTCTATAAAAGAATCTATATCTGAATATATTTTCAAACAATTTGAATACTATTTGAAATAAGCTAATTCAAACCAGATTTATAAGCTACTCCTACGAAAGGAGATTTGTTTATTTATTTTTATTATATATTTTCTAAAAAATATAAGAAATATTGATGAAGAAAATTCGATACTGTCTTTTCTGAAATAAATAACAAAAAAAACTAATGAATATAAACTATGAATTAAAGCTAACTAACACCCGGGTATGTCTCTCTTTGTATATGAATTAGATAAAATGAAACAATATTTAAAAGATGCAGATCTTTTTAAAAATATGTCTCAATCAAGCAACTGTGCAATAGATGAAAGATCTATCTAATTAGTTAGAACAAATCTGTAAATACAACAATATTCATATACAATTCAATGGACAATTACTATGTGAAACAAAAAATAAATGAATACAATCAATTAATAGTAATTAATTGCATTAATTATACTACTCTAACACAATAGATATATCAATAAGGCTTTGATAAAATAAATGAAACATGCAGATACTAGTAACAATGTTGAATATTGATGCTTATATTTATAATCAAAATCAAATGATCCAGTATAAAAGTTTAAAACATGAAACTTTACTATTAGGGTCCTATAAATTATAGGAAGTCTAATTATTCAGTTTCTATCTGTTCTTGATCTCATGAAAGCTCCTGGCTTGCTTGGTTTCCTCGGATGAATTTGCCCCTCCATCCATTTTTTTCCCAATCCTTCATTCACTATTGTGCCACTTACTCCCCTGTCCATTTATCCTATTCACCTCATCTTTCTCCCGCCAATGTTCCGTGAATAAAACAAAGTTAGATAACCTAGGATCAATAATTAAATAAAATTTTAATTAGTTTAATAACTAATTAAATTAATAATAAATTAGTAGGTTAGTAATTAGATTAGGGTAATAAGTGATAATTTGAATAATAAATTAAAATAATTAATAAATAATTATTTTTGATAAATAAATAATTAATTGTGAATAAATAATAATAATTTTAACTTAAAAAAATTAAAAAAATAAAACAATTAAAAAACATTATTAAAAA
>JASDQU010244807.1:33587-59134 GCA_032191745.1 Picea mariana | reverse complement strand
AATAAATAAAACAAAGAAACGACAAAACACGTAAAACAAAACTAAATAACAATAAAATAAAACAACAAATAAAATTAAAACAAATAAAAATAAAAAAACAAATAAAAACGAAACATTATAAATAAAACATAAAACAAAATAAAAAATACGTATAAAACAAAACCATGAAAAACAAAAACATTAAAACTTACCTCCTTGCACATATCCCACAATAAATCAAATCAATGATGTGTAATGTATTTCAGACCCCCCTGCCATCCAAACTTTAACAAGGGAAAAGTGGTTTCCACCCCTCCACTTGTCACCTCCCTATCATTTCAGAGCCCCCCTCCTAAATACCACTTTCCCCCCTTCAAAAACCACTTTCCCCAATTCAAAAGCCGTTTTTTACCCATTTCGACCAGTTTTTTTTCGAGGAGATTTTCGGGAAAACCAGGAGGGATTTTGAGAAACCGAAAGAGGTATTTTNCACCTCCCTATCATTTCAGAGCCCCCCTCCTAAATACCACTTTCCCCCCTTCAAAAACCACTTTCCCCAATTCAAAAGCCGTTTTTTACCCATTTCGACCGGTTTTTTTTCGAGGAGATTTTCGGGAAAACCAGGAGGGATTTTGAGAAACCGAAAGAGGTATTTTCTCATCACGGGACAAATAACAATAACCTCTCCCATATTTCTCATATATGTTACATATTTGGATAATCGAGAGCATCTTTGAGCCCTATTTTTGGGGATTGATGATTTTTCTGTTTGACACATCATTCTCAAATGCAGATCTCGGTCAGATGGAGATGAATTTAAAACAATCAAGATATTTTTTTTCTCAGAACAAGGTGATATACAAAAACCTCCCCTAGAGTTTACACAAATATCTCATATTGATATATTCAAAGAGATCACTTGACCCTATTTTTTAGAATTTCTGGAGGAAAAAGTCAAAAGGACAGATGGCATAGAGATCGGATTCAAAGGCACAGATTACCCACATATCCCATCAAAATAGTTCCATATCTCTGAATGAATCTAAAAGAACCTCTAGGATTGTAATAGTTAGTTTAGATTTTTCTTAAAATAAATCCTGCTCATTTATGACAGGATCCTTTGTAAACAACTGATAAATACTTCCCATTTCGAAGTATTATGGGTTGGGACCTTTTTGGAGGATAGGAATGATATTGTAGATGATTTCACATAGCCTCCCTTTTTCAAATTTTAGTAATACAGTTGTAGAATTTACAGGATTCTTGTGTCATTTATGTTGGTGAAGTACATCTGCCTTTATTTATGTTTTCCTTTCTCTGTTATAATTTATGTGTTTCCAATCCGAATTATTCAATAGAAGACTAAAGAGCATAATTTGTTTTGATGTACACTATGTTTCTGGCTTTGGATAATTTCAATGTTTTCTACTTGAGGGTTAGTTCCAAAATTCTTAATTGCTCTGGTATAATCCGATCCCCTCACATTTCTTTCAAATCACTCATCAACCTTAAGAATCCAACATAGGTGCCTATCCTGCCCTGTAAGGTTTCCTACATAACCTGTCTTGATTGAACACATACTGTTTGACTCCATTTCCCAATGGCCCTCCCTCACTGTTCCAACCAAACAATTTAAAAACCAAACCCTGCACTATCATAACTAGCCTAAAATTCCAATCAAACAAAGCTAAATCTTACAAAGAGATCCCTCTTTGAGTCTAGGAGGGATAGATCCTAGACTCCAAAGTGGTTGAAATAGTTACCTCTGTTCATTTGTTTCTCGGCCTTGGAAATTCAAGAGTGATAACATAGTGGCGACCATACTGGGGATCTGAACATTTCATGTTCCTCAAAGAAGTGTATCAAGTTATAGATCTGATTGCTGATGGTGGACAATGATCAGACACAAGAAGGATGGATCATCTACCTGGCGTCTCCAATCGACTCCAATTCAGTTTCAATTCAAAGAGTCCACTGGAGGAAGAACCTGAAACATGACAAGACAATATGGAAAGATAAGGTATTCAAGTTGGAATTTTATCCAAGATATAATAGGCTTTATTTTTTATTATTTCTTCTCTTTTCCTGATCTTGGTCAATACCATACTACTGAAACTTATGTTGATCATATTCAACCTGATGAGCCTCAGAAGATTAAGCATAATTTTACAGTTCCTGTACATACTCCTACACCTGTTAAAATTCCAGATAGATACAAGCCTTTTGTGTTACCTCCTATACTCCATGATTTCCCTGCAAATTATTAAAAATATCTTCCTAGGGTTGATGGAGAATATGGTAACATCACTATTGAAAAACACATTCAAGGTTTTGAACATTTTATTGAACTTTTTGAGGTTGAAGAGGATGATGTATGTATAAGGAGTTTTGCTCTATCTTTACAAGGTAAAGCTAAGGAATGGTTCAAAAATTTGTTAGCTGCAAGAATTTATGATTTCAATCAGTTTTTGAAATTATTCCTTAATAAATGGGTGATCAAGAGGAATCTTTTTCTCATTTTATAAGAATATGATCATTTGAAAAGACAACCAGGAGAAATAATGCAACACTTTTTAGCCAGGTTCAATCAAGTCTACCATTCAATTCATGATGATATAAAACCTCCACCTGGTTTAGCTCTCTTACACTACCTGGATGACTTTGATCCAGAAATGGCATTTCACTTAAGAGAAAGGAATACTACAACACTTGAAGAAATGCAGAACAATGCAATAGGTGTAGAAGCTAATTTGCTGATAAAAAATTCATAGTTGAAGGCATAAGAAAAGGAAAACATAGAGAAGGAGTATCTGACATCTTCAGAAGTGAAATTATACATTCTGGAAAGCACAATGAAAGAGATGATGCAAAATATTATCATGAGAGATGAGCTTGTTGTTCAAAAACACCATGTTCCATTTTTTGTAGAAAAAGAAAAGGTCACTATTCCTACACATTTTTTTGCTTATCCGTGGTATCATAGATATGAAAATGGTTGTTTTATGTATTCACTTCATGCCATGGACAAAGATGAAACTAAAAATCAGCTTGTGGAGGATCAATCAGCTAATCTAATATGTATGCTTGATGACATTTCTTATATGGATGATCTACCCAAGTATGATCAATATGATGATGACTAAATCAAGGTTGACTCTAAGCAATCAACAACATATTTTTGGGAGGAAGAAGCTCAGTTGCAACAACACAAATATGACAATCAGCCTATGCATATTAATTATGACAACAATGAGGAAAATGCAGAAAATTCTCAAGTAAGTGAAAGATCTTTGCCTTTATGTCTTGCCTCATTCCAATTTCTAAGAGAAATCTATAAGCAAGAAGACCAAGAAGTTGTCAATAGTAGGAATGGAGAATTTTCTGATGAATTAATTGCAAAGGTTTTTCATGATATAGAAGTTGTTCTTTCTCCTAAATTGTAGTCAATAAGCTACCTTGAGTTTCAAATCCTAGACGAAAGCTTAGAGCTTGAAACAAATTATGAGTTAATGTAAAATAATTTTGTACCATTAAGCTTTAATTCATTTTAGTTTTTAAAGAAGAATCTTGATCATGTCCTAAATGATAAGAACATAGAAAATTATGAAGTTTCATTGGAACCAGTACAACAATCGTCTTGGTTTCTAGAGGATCCAATAGATGATATTGGGAGAAACAAGAGCATCTTTGAGCCCTATTTTTCGAGATTCATAATTTTTTTGTTTGACACATCTTTTTCAAATGCAGATCCCGATCAGATGGAGATGGGTTTCAAAAAAATGAGAGAGGGGTTTTATGAGAACAATCTGATATACAAAAACCTCCCCCATATTTTTCACAACTATCTCATATTGAGATATTCAAAGAGATCACTAGACCCTATTTTTCAGAATTTTGGGAGGCAAAAAGTCAAAAGGACAGATGGCAAAGAGATCAGATTCAAAGGCACAAATCACCCACAGATCCCATCAAAACAGTTCCAGATCTCTGAATGAATCTAAAAAAACCTCTAGGATTGTAATAGTTAGTTTGGATTTTTCTTAAAATAAATCATGTTCATTTATGGCAGGATCCTTTGTAAACAACTGATAAATACTTCCCATTTCGAAGTAATATGGGTTGGGACCTTTTTGAAGGATGGGACTGATATTGTAGATGATCTCACAGAGACTCCCCTTTTCAAATTTTAGTAATACAGTTGCGACATTTACATGATTCTTGTGTCATTTATGTTGGTGAAGTACATCTTCCTTTGTATATGTTTTCCTTTCTATATTATAATTTATGTGTTTCCAATCTGAATTATTCAATAGAATAGTGAAGAACMTAATTTTTTTTTTATGTACACTCTATTTTTGGATTTGGATAATTTMAATGTCTTCTACTTGAGGGTTAGTTCTAGAATTCTTAATTGCTCTGGTATAATCCGATCCCCTCACCTTTCTTTCAAATCACTCATCAACCTTAAGAATCCAACATAGATGCCTATCTTTCCCTGTAATGTTTCCTKTATAACCCATCTTGATTGAACACAAACTCTTTGACTCCATTTCCCAATGGCCCACCCTGGTTGTTCCAACCAAATAATTCAAAAACCAAACCCTATACTATCATAACTAGCCTAAAATTCCCATCAAAGAAAGCTAAATCTTAYAGAGAGATCCCTCTCTGAGTCTAGGAGGGATAGATCCTAGACTCCAAAGTGGTTGAAATAGTTACCTCTGTTCATTTCTTTCTCAGCCTTGGAAATTGCAGAGTGATTACAACAGTGTATAAGTTCACTTATTTTCAAAAATTTTGAACCAAGGACTTCACTTACTTTCTTTCTTTTATAGAAAAGAGTTCGAGTCATGTATAACTATTAATGATTAATTAAAGAGAAAATCACTCGTTAAAATAAGGAATTAGATTTCATAAATAGTCTCTGATTCCTAAACCAAATCAAAATTACAAAGATTTAGAAAAAAATAAATATAGACTTTCTATAATAAACTAATTGATTTTCTTCATAGCCCATCCTCGCAACTTGAAAAGATAATTCGTTCTTGATTCTCAATCCATGTCACAAGTTTTACACCTGTCAAACAAATAAATTAAATTAAAAATAAATAAACAAAAATAAGAAATTAGAGCAGTTGCAGAATTTCTGATTCTATAGTTTCTCTTTCTAAAAATAAAATAGAAGAAATAAAATAAATCCATACCCGTCAAACAAACTCTAATATTTACACTTGAGCATTAAGTGGTATATTTTTTAAACTCTGAATTGACAAAAATATTAACCCATGGAGAATTGATTGTCACCGAGTCTTCCTTTTTGTTACACTTGAGATTTGAAATTTGTGTCTTGTGATCTTCAACCAAGGCTTTGTTTTCGGATATGAGTAATTGGTTCTCCAATTCGAGAGCAATTAATCTATTCTATAAAGTTGGAACCACTGCAAATTTTTTCTTCTTCCAAAAGGAATCTTCCGAACTGGTGTCAATCCTAGATTTTTCCTCTATAGGTTTCCCCATAATGGGTGATAAGTCCTTCTCCTGAGAAGAATTATCTTGAGTTTCTTTAGTTTTATTATCCTCTATACGAATGGGAGAATCAACACTAGAAACCTTCTTAGGTTTATTTATGATATACCTCGACACCCTTCTCCCTAGTCGTCTATTCCTGAGGTCGATTTAATTCTCCAAATCCTTGGAGGGTTTGAGAACATGGGAGTTAGCATCTTTATAACATTTAGAGGTGAGAGAGAAAATTGTAGCATACTCAGAAGATTTAGTAAAATCTTATCTATTTGTATCAAAAGCCATCGTTCTAATCTTTGAATTTAAACTCAGAGTCTAGCTGCATGTAACCCTTTTCAGAATTTGCTTGGAGTTTGAGACTTGTGGAATATTATTCTCATCATCATCTTTTGAATTAGTGGATTTGAACTCAAATTTGAAATCTTGGGTTTGAGGGTTTAGTTTTGGGGTTTCAATAAATTTATTTCTGTTAATAAATTCATTCCATGAATCATTAATCTAGTTCAAATGATTTTCAATCAGAATCCTGATTAAACCATGGTGAAAGAGGTTCCTCTCAGATCTAAGATGGTCTCTTTGATAAAAAAATTCCATTTTCATGAGGGATTTCAATAGAAAAAAGGGCATATTCAGCTCGAAACCCACAAATACCATTAACAAACAAAAATGATAGAGAAAGAACAAATTGTAGCGACCCTCACATGTTATATAACATTTTATAATCCATAATATATATTGTCATTCCTTCTTAATCATAGAAGCATGAATACCTTTTTGATTGTACTTAGTTTTGGATGAGGTGAGAAACATAAACCAATGTATATTCTTAATCCTTTTGGTCTTAGACCATTGTTTACCTTTTGCTAGCAACTTCGTGGCCTTGAAAATTATGGCCTCATCAAGCTGTAATACAATGTCCCAAATCCTGGCAAAATTTCCATTGAAATTGAGAGCAAAATCTATGGTCACCTATAGGTTACGGCCATGAAACATCATCAGAAACTCGAACCAACCTTCCTTTCAAAGCATAGGAATGGAATCCTCATTTTCCTCAACTAATTCATGGCTTGGGGGTTCATGCAGAGAGATTAAACCCATACTAAAACACTTGATAACACTCAGGAGAATTCACAGGGAAAAGTCTATGGAGAAAAGGTAAATGCAGACACAAAAACAAGAAAGATCAACTCAGACATATGAAACTCTCATGATTTCAAAGAATACCCAAATCGAGTAAAAACGTTGAGTACATGTCCTGTCATGACTTGATGTGGTAATTAATTTTAGGTTGTGGTAAGACAAAGGGGTACATGGAGGAAGGTGGATACAACTTGAAGATTCCACATGGCATACAAAGTACAAAGAGTATCATTACTTGGATTGCGAGTTACGGTCAAATACATTGATGATGAATATGTGTATTTACTATTACGATTATACATATACTCATACAAATTTTAATTTTGCAATGTGAATCATAACCACAACGAACTAATCAAATGATATCTTAAGTACATCTTTGAATCATTAGTTAGGCTTTAATATAATAGATTGGAAAACCAAACTTTTTAATTCCTCATTCGATTTTTTTTTTTAAGATAATAGATTAAAACTTGATGAGAAATAATAAGTAATGGATAATCTAAGAAATTTTGTAGCTCAAACAAAATATTTGTTAGGAAAATGTTTCTGAGCCAAAAATGATCAAGAATATTAATAATGGATATTAGATAAAACCTTATGAGCTTCAATCTGCAATCAACATCATTAATCAAAACGATTCAAACAAAATGAGATGATCCTAAAAAACGATATGCCATGAGGAAAATTTCGAAATTGACTTTTGAATTTCATGTTTAAATTCATGAAATTCAAAGAAATCAAAATTACAGTCAATATAAACAGGAATCAAAATAAAATATTTTTTCAATTCTAAAAATATTGCACACATTAATGCTCAATAAAATCATAACATAAACATATTTACAAAGAAAATTAACGAATATTGAAAAGAGTTTTCAAACTGAAAAAGGGGCCCAAATTTTAAAATGAACCATGAAATGCAAATTTGGGAAGGTTGTTGTATACCACAACAATTGGCGACACATTGTAAGAACCAGTTATTTCTGCATATAAGTCATAGAAAATATATCACATCATAAGAAATAAGGAAATTTCTTGAACATAGAAAAAATATTTATGGCTAATTTTAAAAAGATAAAAGAAATATACCAATATTTACACTCTTTCACCTAGACTTCTCAGAGGGAATAAGGGATTTTGAGTAATTTAAAACTTGAGATGTAAGGATTTATATTTGATTATTAAGCAAAGCTCACATACCATGACAGAGTGTTATTTATTTAGTTCAATTTTCTAAACATGGTATTGCTTCGCTACTAGTAGGTCTGTTCAACACCCCAACGAAGTTACCTTGATATTATGTAGGCATTGAACTGCTTCCCGCAAGCTTGTTCAAAACTACAACATGTTTGCATACACTTGCCACATCTTATTTTAATTTTCGTCTTTTGATAAATATATTAATAATTAAAATCAAGCAATGACAAAACAAGAAAAAGGGTGATATAGAAAGTTATTTTTTTATGCATCACTCTGCATGGGGCAAAACCAAATTGTTCATCTTATGATTTTACATTCCCAAGAAATTTCAAACTCTGATCAGACCATGTTAGGAAGTATTTTCCTGGTTAGTATTTGTTGAGAAGATAAAACAACCATAAGAATTCTTCATCTTGAATATTACAAATTTTCCGATTTTAGGTAAAATGATTTTATTAAAATATCTCTGTGTTAAAAATGAATTACAGATACAACCGATAAACAACATATCCTAGATTGTTATGTCAAATAGAAAACAAAAATAAACAACAAAAAACAAAAATGAATTCTGTATGCAAACAAAACAACAAAAATTTAAAAATTTGCAAACAAATCATAAAAATATAAACAACAAAAATATTTACAGTTATTTACAAAGGACCGCAACATCCTTCAAGAAAATTATTTTTTAGAATCATCCCATTTACAGGCAAAGTTTCCTCGATGCCTTCAATCATTTGCAGAGTAAAGGTAGATGGGCCAATCTTCTTAGAAACCTGAAAGGGACCCAACCATAATCTCTAGAATTTTGAATGCTTACCTTTTTACTCATGGACCTTATCCCATTTCAGGACTAAGTCACCAACTTCAAAACTTTAATCACCTACTGATCTGTTATCAAACCATTTTTTAATTATTTTTTGATGATTGGAAAAAGTTTTTCGAGCCTTATCTCTTACTTATTCTAGTTTAAAAATATGGTTTAAATGAGTCTGCAAGCTAGAACAAGGTTGTTCTTGGATGGATTGCATAAGGGATAAAGATGGTAAGGTGATGTTTGGGGGAAAAATGGCTTCTTTCCCATAAAATAGAAAGTATGGGGAAGTGTCAATTGCTGCTTTATAAGTAACTCGATCAGCCCATAATACAAAAATAAGCACTTTATGCCATTTTTTATGATTATCATTAACAATTTTTTTAATAATTTTTAAAAGGTTTTTATTGGTAGATTTCACTAAACCATTATCTTGTGGGTAATAATTAGCTAAATTCTTTAGTTTAATGCCCTTTTATATTGCATATTCAGTGGGTGATAAAGAAGAAAAATTACTTGCATTGTCAAAAATCAATGTGCTCGGGAGACCAAATCTTGTAATAATGAACTGATCAATGAAAGAAATTACCTGTTCAACAGTAACAAATTTCAAGGGGATGGACTCCACCCATTTTGTGAAATAATCAGTGGCAGTAAGAATATACCTATGCTGCTTTGAAGAATTTGGAACAATTTCACCGATGACATCAAGGCCCCATTGATCAAAGGGTTGATCAATGATTACCGGTTGCAAAGGTAATGCTAATTTTCTGTCTCTGCCAACCGAAGTCTCACAATATTTACACTTGTGAGCATGAGCATGAGCATGTGCATATTTGAATAGAGTCAGCCAATAATAACCAGTGTGTAAAATTTTATGTGCAATTGTGTCGCCACCAAAGTGAGCACCTGCAGGTCCATCATGTAGATCAAATAAAACCGTATTTGCCTCTTCCTTTTCTAAACATCTAAGAAACATTTAATCGTAATTTTTCCTAAATAAAATTCCATCGAAAAGTTGGTATTGAATCGCTTTTAGCCTCAAGGCACATTTCATTTTTTCATCCAAATGTAAAGATGAGGTACTATGAGTCAAATGTCAAACTGTTGGCTTAGGTTGATCGACAATTGGTTTGGATTCTTGGTTGTCATTGATGTCAACCCTTGGAGAGTGATATTGTATATTGATGTCAACCCATGGAGAAGTCCGGTAGCACAAAGGTATAGGTAAGGGACCTAATTTTGTTTGAGGTATAAATGCATGAATATTATTGAATATGCATGTAAGACTATTCTATATGGATAGTACATGTCATGCCATTTCTGGTGATATATGGAATGTCACATAACTCCTCTCAGTTAGAGAGTTATGGCCATGTGAAGTTGTAGAACCCTCATGAGTTATCTAGAATCCCCTAGAACGTCAAATAAGTCAATTATTCTAGAAGCTCCTAGAAGAAGTGTACTAGTCAAATTGTTGGTAACTATGAGTTAATCATGGGTATAGTTGTTGCATTAAGAAAATAATTAAAGATAAATTAGTTGCAACAAGAAGTTGTGAGTTTGGTAATTATGGTAAAATAGTTGTGATGAGAAGAATGAATAGTCAAAGTGGTTGACCAAGAAATAAATTAAATAATAAAGTGGTTGCAACAAAAAGTTAGTTAAGGGAAAAAAAGTTATGAATTGAATAATTATAGAAAAGTTAGTTTCACAACAAAGTGGTTGCAAAGAAAAATTATTTAAATAATAAAGTGATTTCAAAAGAAGTGGAGAGATTACTATTTGTGGATAAAGTGGTTGTAAGTGGACAATTGATTAGAAGTGAGTTAGCCCTAGAAGAAGGAAGTTGGGTTAAGTTGGTTAGAAGGTAACCCCTTGAGGAAACTACATGGAAGTATAAATAAGAGAGCAAGGCTCTCCCATTAGCACCTAACCCTGCCTATTTGAATCTCATTGAATATGTATTTTTGAAATGTCTATTGTAGGTACACATTGATACATCAAGTTACGCAAGTTTGAGGTAGTAAAGGAGGGATGATGACGAAAGTTTTGGAGCTACAGAAATATTGAAAAAACCCTATTTTTTTAGGTGTACGCGGGATGAATGTAGAATGGTAGCGTACATACATGGGTTGATTGTATAAGAGGTAGCGTACGTACATGAGTTGTACATGAAAATGTAGCGTAAATTTGAAAAAAACTCATGAAAAACTTGAGTGCATGTTAGTACCAGGTTCCTAAAGTCTGAAGCAAGTTCCCAGGTCAGCATTCTATAGGTTCTCATGAGTAAATTTATGCCATTTATGTATTTTTTTGAGGCTTGAATCTTGGATGATATGGCACATGCTTAAGGTATATCTTGGAGGCCTTTGATGTACATGGTTGATGTTTTTGTGTTGTGAAGTTGTTGGTTAGTTTGAGGAAGATCTATTGTAGTACATGGCTGGTACATGTGTGAGCGTTATTAGTATATCTTATGGTAAAATGTGAGAGGATTTTGTTAGTGGTCTTAATATATGATTGGTATACACTTGAGGCTACATAACAATGAGGTTTGGGCACATGGTTTGATGTAAGGGTTTATGGCATTTGGATCATGTATTGTGTGATGTATTGATAGAGGAATTTTGTTGGTTATATTTGTATATGGTTGAGATATGTGCTAGGACATATAGATGATGGCTTAGCACATACATGAGGTGTATGGTATGGTGATATTGGTACATCTTGATGAGTCATAGTTTGAATTGTTGATACATGATTGGTATATGTGTGGTACATGTTTAGAGACACTTTCTAGTAGTATTGGTGACACATGCTTGGTACATGCTTGGTACATGTTTAGAGGCACTTGTTAGTAGTATTGGTGACACATGATTGGTATATGTTTGGTTCATTGTTAGAGGCACTTTCTAGTAGTATTTGTGACACATGATTGGTACATGCTTGGTACATTGTTAGAGGCACTTGCTATTAGTATTGTTGATACATGGTATATGGATGGTGTGGCATAGATATATTGATATATTAGTAAACATACATCTTGGTCTTGGTGATGGTTATGAGGTATTGTGATGTGCATAGTTGATACACTTGTAATGGTACAGGTTGTGTGAGTGATTTATGTACATGGTTGATAATACAGGTTGATTGGTACAGGTTGGGACAGGTTGCAGGTTGATGTGATAGAGGCAGAAAAGGGTCTAAGTTTCAGAAACGTTAGAACCCTAGCCTTCTGAAGGTGTACACAGGCCACATTATAGAAAGGATGTGTATATATGTGAGCTATAGTATAGAAAGGGCATGTACATATGCGCACTCCAGCATAGACAAGTCGTGTGCCTATTGTTATTTTTTGGTACAGATTGACTTTTGGTACAAGATTGATTACATGATTTTGGTACAGGTTGGTTACAGGTTGTTTGTATAGGTTGGTACATGTTTAAAGTGGTATATATCATAGTGACAGTGTGGCAGTGGTTTTATCATCTACTTGACACTTATATTTCAGGGCGGTAGGGTGGGGTAAGGATAGGTGGTTGTAGCCACATTTCGGTTGTAGTYGGAGAACATAGGGGGTTGTAGCCCCCTTCTGGCTGTAGCCACATAATTGGAGAATTGGAGCTTCCCTTAGGTTGTAGCCTGAGAAAATAGGGGGTTGGATCCTCCTTCCAGTTGGAGCTAGAGAATTGGAAGTTGGTGCTTCCTTGAATGTAATTCTTAAAGACATATAAGAAAAGCATTCCATGGTTTTCTCCCGCATTGGGTTTCCATGTAAAAGAGTAGTGTACTATGCATTGTGTGGATGTTTCTATTATTGTTTATTATGCACTGATGGATGTTAATGTTATATGATACAATGACATATTAATGATGAAATGATGAACATTGTTGAATAAGTTAAAGGAATATACATTATGGTTAAAAGGATTAATAAGTGGTATAAATTGATCATTATTGATTCACCCCCCACTTAGTAATTGTTGGCACAGCAGAAGACCCAGGGTTCAATGCTTCAATAGTGCACCAACAAAATCCTAACTACCGACCCTTTCGACAACACATGTGAAGTAGATGCAATCTCACCCGAGGTAGAGGTAGGGGGGTTACAGGACTCAGGTGTCTGTAACCAAGATGGGACACAGATCTGTGATTACCACACTTCATAGAGTACTTAGGAACAACATGCATCAACCTATTAGTCTTACTCACATCGCAGATCAAACTCGAACTACAGATCAACGCAGTAACAATGACAACATACACATCGCACTTAGCATCATAAGTTAGATCTAGCACATTCAACATAAATAAAGAACTAAGAATTCATAAATCTATCTCTCACATATCAAAATCAATGCACTAAGAAGATTCACAGTATCAACATCATAGCACAAAGCAAACCATCAACACATGATATACGTGGTTCACCCCAATGTGGGGCTACGTCCACCAACTGCTTCTTCTTCTTTATTAGGCTTCAATCTCTTACATTCGTCTACTCTTGTGCACTAAGCCACATAGCCAAGCTTCGCACTAGACTGGTGATGTGTGCACCCAGCCAGATCCACCTTCCCAAAATTTGGTCAAGGCACAAAGACAACTCCTCTATTAATCACAGAGCCTTACATACACAGTCTGTTGCACAAAGCAACTCATAACTACTTGCCTCTTGCACTTAGCTAATCACATCTCCATCACATACCTACTTCTACTTTACAATATTACTTATTTATACTTTTACATTTACAAAAAGGACTAATCATGGGTAAACCCATGGGACAACATCCATAACTCATTACAAAACCCTAATAACCCCATGATGGGTCCACAAATCCCACAAAAAAGTGAGATCCACAATCTCATCTTTGCCTGGGTGCTCCATCTTGGACCAGCCTATTGAAGTCCAAAAAGAGGTCAAACCCAACCAATGTTTCCTCTAAACTTGGTCGAGGGCCAATAGGCCCCAAACACTCATTTGTGACTCATCCCGAGTCACTCAGATCNAGGACTAATCATGGGTAAACCCATGGGCCAACATCCATAACTCATTACAAAACCCTAATAACCCCATGATGGGTCCACAAATCCCACAAAAAAGTGAGATCCACAATCTCATCTTTGCCTGGGTGCTCCATCTTGGACCAGCCTATTGAAGTCCAAAAAGAGGTCAAACCCAACCAATGTTTCCTCTAAACTTGATCGAGGGCCAATAGGCCCCAAACACTCATTTGTGACTCATCCCGAGTCACTCAGATCTAGGAAACGCTACTTTGAAGGCCTTGAGCTTGTCTCGAGTTGCCTCAACTTGCTGCTTCATTTGAGCCTCCTACTCAACAAACTCCTAGATTATTTTCTCTGTAACAGGCCCTTCTAGGCATTGTTCTATTGTCGCAACCACTTGGTATAGTTGTGAACCTTGTCCTTCAATCTCTTCAAACACCACACAAGATTCCTCCTGCACCGATTGTAGTCTCTGTGTAACTTCCATTACTCTGCCCTGGATGGTAGTAATCCCCTGTTGGGCCATGCACTGTTCTTATGATACCTTCATTCTCTCAATTGTAGTAAGTGACTTCATCTACTCTTGAACTTTCAGTGCCTGTCGTTGCACCTCATGTCATCGTGCTTCCAACTTCCTAAGCTCTGGATATTCCATGAGGCATTCGTAGTTCTACGTGATTCTATCGCTTAGCTTCTTGCATTCTGAGGCGAAGGCCCTGATCCTTCCAACTGCACTCTTAGCTGCTTCCTCCCTCTAATCACGCACTTCCTTTGGAGTGCTTGGTACTGATTGGGTCTCTAACTCTGTTACCCTTGCTTGAAGCTGCTGGATAGCCTCAGCGAGCTTCTTTACTTGAACTTCGACTGCCTCATTTTCCAACTATGTCAAGCTTGGCACAGAGTAAGGTGTTCTTCTCACCACTTATTTGACTACAATTTGATCTGTGAGCAGTTGGTCCTTTTCCCTATGTATCTTTACTTTGTCTTCCTCCAACATCGCCCGAAACTCATCTTTATTATTTTCATACATGGTTACACAGTACCACACAACTTGTAGTTTCTCTAAGACTTCCTCTTTGTCTTTCTTTAGGGCTTCTATAGCCTTCTCCTTCTCCTCTTGGACTCTCTAAATTCGAGCCTTTGTTGCATCTGCAAGTCTTTGAAGTTGGGCTAGCTCATCCCCCAACTTTGCAGTCTCTAATGAGGATGGTGCATTAGGGACTGCGCGGACCGAGCAAATAACTTCCTATACTTCACTCACTTCCTTTTCTATCCTGCCATAGTTCATCCTGCTTCGCTCCATATCTCTGCAAGAGATCTTCGGACGCGTCCTCCATATCTTCATGAACTAGACCAATATCATCCTCTGTGAGCGTAGCCTCTAGCTGGGGCTTACTGGCACAGGTTTTCTTTCTTGCTGAGGGTTTCTACGGAGAAACCTTCCTCTTATTCTATGCTTCTATCTCGGTAGGGGGATCCTTCGGCGGTGTATCTTTTCCTTCTCCTTGTTTTTCTCCTTCTTCCCCTCCTACTTATTTATTTACTTCATCTCTTCCTCCTCCTATGGGTGAGTCAGGTCTACTTTCTTTCGAGGCACTATCCTCCTCATCGGTCTCTATGTTATGAAATTCCTCCTTTTTATTTTTTTTCTTCACACTTTATTGTCCTGCATGTTCAAACCGGGTGACCAAGGGGCTTCCTATGATGTCAGGGTAAGAGAGTTCAACATCATCAACTGGTACACATAACTCTTCTGACAATTTCTTCGTGATTTTCTCCATATCTTCATCAACCAGCTTGTAATAAGATTGTAATTCTTCTTTGCTCTCATCCCTGCGTGCAATGATATAAATAAAATGTGGATCTATGTAGAACTTTGCAAAAGTTCGATACTAGTGAAAGGTGCGCGGTGTCATGCGTGGGCACGACTCAATGGAAACCTTTAGTTTCTGATAGTAGGCATGGAACACCACGTTCGACTACCATTGCTTCAAAATGTCATTTGTATACAATAAATTTGAGAACCTCGCGTCTGACGGCTCTAAAGGTTCAATCTCCGTGATGGTAGCTCCTTATGACATTTTCCAAGTGACAAATGAAATAAACACAAGTAGCCAGCTAAAGTGGAACTCGTATCCCTGAACTTGCACTTCGCGAAAGTCTTTCTCAAGATAGTTGATGAGGTAACTCACCCCRTTCATCTACATCCCCTCCATGCATTTTCCTGYGAGGTACACCATGAACCCGGTGACCTGCTTGGGGCGATTCTTTCTTACAAGATTGCCATCTATAAGTTGGCAAGTGAGGTGCACTGCGCCATCCTGGATAGAGGCTACCTTGTAGCCTCTCTTTCCCTTCTCAAATTCATCGTATGCCTCCTTGATGCACTGTGCCAGGGAGTGATCTGAGGTCTTCCCTGGGTAGAACTGTTGAGGTTCAGGTCCTTGCATGATCAATTCTGTTATCTAGTGGATCAACATCGAATCCATGGTAATCCTCTTGTCGAGCCATAGGTATCCACCATGATAACACGAAAAGAGGAGTTTAACGTAAGCGTTAACCTCCTGATGTCGGCCAAAATGAGGGATCTTCATTACATTTAGTATCATGGACTGAGCCAACTCCTTAATCCAAGGCTGGGAGACTATGCGAGGCTTCTTCCCAGTCATCTTCATCAGGTATCTATGGGGCACGAGCATGGTGTGGTTCTTTCGGTCTCCAAGGTTAAATTAGTTGTTCTTCAAGGTTGGGATATGTCCCAACTGGCTTCCAACTATGTGTATCCCCTTTAGGATGTACGCAGTGATTAAAGTGTACTCGTAGTCTCATGGAATGTTGTTGCGGTTAACTGCGCCAGCCAAAGGAAAGATATAATCAAGTAAGATCGATGGGATCTCCTTCACATTATCTAGATCATCGCGATGCTTACTTCACTTCTCGGTCGCAGGTTTGGCACGTTTCGACCGACGTCTAGTTGAAGGGGAGTCCTGAAGTCCCCTGTTCGACGATTCCTGCATTCCTTTAGAAATAGCTTTGTCAGCCATAAAATTCGTCAGAACTTCTTCGACAGACTTCTTTATCTTGGTGCGCTCGGCTGACATTCTCACTGTTAAAAAATAGGTTGAGGTAGGTGAACGGATAGAGGGGTAAACAAAATATGGTGAGGTCTGATATCACAACTCGACACACTCAATCACTCCTCTTCTTTTCTTAGATAATCATGGGTAGAAAAAAGTGGTCCCAGTGCAGTGTCCGACGAGTTAAATAAGCAAGCATCATAACAGATTCTTCCAATGGGTAGGAATGATTCCATCAATGTGAATCCATCCATTATGGTATGGTCTCAACGTCCCAAATTCACCCATAAATGAGTTTCCTAGCCATTCAGAGCGTCTTTCTAATAGTTAGGGCGCCTCCAATGTTCATATATCTTTGCCAGGGTGAAGTACCATTCTGCGTGGTTCTGCTATTCCAGTGAGGTTCAAATTCTGCAAACCTACCTCCTGTTAAGTCTTCTTTGTAGCTTCCTGTAGATTTTCCAACTTGGATTTTTTCTTACTAAGATTCCTTGCCTTCTTTCTTGTGATATGAGTCTCTCTAATTGTTTTTGGATTCCTCTTTCCATTCTAATTCTTATCTTCTCCTAGCATAGTGACTTCACTTTGTTGATGTTCTCTAAGAGGGTTTGAATTTAATACCTCTTCTCTTATCACTTCCTGGATGGATATACTTTCTTCTTGCATGAATAGGTCCTTCAAACCTTCTTGCATTCTCTCAACTTCGACAACTAATTCTCTTGTCTTCTGTTGCTTCGACTCATCTTCTTGTTCTTCTATCAATTGATTTATTCTTCTAGCTATGAAATCCCTTAGTTCTTGCTTTTTCTTTTCTATATATGCTTCCTCTACTTTCATTATGATCTAATCTTTCTCAATCCGAGTTTTACCTAGCAAAAGGGGAAAAGGGTGTTGTTCTCAAAAAAATTAATGACCTCAAATTCCTCTTCAGTCGATGTTCCATGAATGATAATAGGTAGATTAGTAACTCTTCCACACATGGTTATCATATTTCCTTTAAACAAGCCTATCCTTCCAAGTGAAGGTACCACAATAGGATTTCTTGTATCCATTTGAAGGTACCACAATAGGCTTTATTGTATCTATGCACTTCTTTTCTTTCATGATCTCTGGTAAACTGACATCTTTTTGATCATTCATTGCTTCTTTTAACTATTCTAATGTAGTTTGGACTTTCTCATCTCTGATTCTTTCTCTTTCTAATTTTCTAATATGCTCTTAATGTCTTGACTCATGTTCATCCTTTCAACTTTAGCAATCATCTTTGGACAATCCTCAACCTCATGGACAACAATTTTACAACAAAGACAAATGGGACTTACACCAGGGAATTCCTTAGCAATATGTCTCGGTCTTTTGCAGTTATAACATAATGTCAATCCTCTCTTTCTTTTAAATGTTCCCCAACCTTTACTGATCTGCACACTAGGATCACAGTGCTGAGCCTGCAATCTGCAAAAATTCTTTCTAGGTTCCTGCATCCACTTATTAGTCCAAAAATTATTTCTATGCATAGGAATAACATATCTTTCTTCATTTATATAAAATTTATTTAGATCAACTCTTTCTTCTAACTATGCCCTAACTTTCATACTAGGACAAAATCTACCAAACATACCTAGATTCATGCTTTCGAAACAAAAATTTCTACTTATCTTACTCTTATAAAAGCACAAATATTTACCTCTTTAAAGATATTACCTCTTTTATTCAAATCATGTTTCTTTCTTAGCATAGAGATTCACAAGTCAAGTAGAGTATTGCACGCTACAACAGTAGATCTACGCACAAATCTTCTCTTTTCTTTACTTCAGTTACCAACAGTCACAATTTCAGGTCCCGGCAACAAAACCATTTGTTGGCATAGGAGCAGACCTAGGGTTCAACTCTTCAACAACACACCAACAAAACCCTAACTACCAATCCTTTTGAAAATGAATACGAAGCAGATGTAGTCTCACCCAAGGTACGGGGGTTACAAGACTCAGGTGTTTGTAACCAAGATGGGACATAGATATGTGATTAAAACACTTTGCAGAGTACTTAGGAACAACATGCATCAACCTATTAGTCTTACTCACATCGCATATCAAACCCTAAGTATAGATTGACACAGTAACAATGACAGCATACACATCGCACTTAGCATCATAAGTTAGATCTAGCACATTCAACATAAATAAAGCACTAAGCATTCATAAATATATCTCTCACATATAACAATCAATGCACTAAGTAGATTCACAACATCAACATCATAGCACAAAGAAAACCATCAACACATGATATACGTGGTTCACCCCAGTGTGGGGCTATGTCCACCAACTGCTTCTTCTTATTTATTAGGCTTCAATATTTTACATTCGTCTTCTCTTATGCACTAAGCCACAGAGCCAAGATTTGCATTGGATAGGTGATTTGCGCACCAAGTGCTAGATCCACCTTTCCAAACTCAGGTCAAGGCATAGAGCCAACTCCTCTATCAAGCACAGAGCCTTACATACATAGTTTTTTGCACAAAGCAACTCATAACTACTTTCCTCTTTCACTTAGCTAATCAAATCTCCATCACATGCCTACTTCTACCTTACAATCTTACTTATTTATACTTTTACATTTACAAAAAGGCCTAATCATGGGTAAACCCATGGGCCGACATTCCATAACCCATTACAAAACCCTAAGAACCCCATGTTGGGTCCACAAATCCCACAAAACAAGTGATATCCATGATCTCAGCTTCGCCTGGGCACTCCATCTTCGACCAGCATGTCAAAGTCCAAAAAGAGGTCAAACCCGACCAATGTTTCCTCAAAACTTGGTAGAGGGCCAACAGTAATCCAACATCAAATAATAAATTAAATATGAATATTGTGAATTAAAAACATCAGGAATATTGGCACATACCTCTTGTGGTTGTTCAATTTCTTGATCATCACAAGTATTATTAGATTTAGAGTCAATGGTTTGAGTAACCAACTTACACAGTCCTTGACCATGAACGATTTTTGCAGGTTTTATCTCTTAATCATATTATTGAAGCATAGTAACCCAATGGGCTCTCTTTTCTCGAACATATTTTTGTACCAATAAAATTCTTACTGTAGAATGAGGAATGATCACTTTCATGTGATATTTGATGAGAAAAGTCCTGAAATTTTTAAGTGATTTGAAAAATGTATAGAATTGATTTTCAACATCAGAATAATTAAGTTCAACACCTTGCATTCTTGAACTATTAAAATCTAATGGTATTTCTTCATCCTGATCATTTTTTTGAGTTAGCATAGTTGCATAAGATTGATCATAAGTGAAAGTGTATAAAATAAATTATTTATGATAGCTCGGAGAAAGTAAAGTAGGAGTTGGAATAATTGATTGCTTAATAGCGTCAAATTCTTGGTTTTCAATTGTATTCCATTTAAAAAGAAAATTCTTTTTGATCATGTTTTTTAAGGGAAAAACAATCTGAGTGAAATCAGGAATGAAACGTCTTACAAAATTGATTTGGCCTAGAAATGATTGCATATATTTCTTATTATGAGGGCGTGGAATTTCAGCTATAGATTTGATTCCGGAAGGTTCAATTTTAATTCCTTCTATAGACACTATGAATCCTAACAATTTTCCTTCTTGAAGTGAAAAAAAATGATTTTTTAGGATTCAATGAGATTCCATATCTTCAACATCTTTCGAAAATATGTTTTAAATGATGGATGTGATCTGAACATTTTAAAATGGTAATATCATAGAGATATATGACAACAAATTTATTAATCAGTCCTCTAAAGGAAATATCCATTGTTGTTGATTAATTGGGTTGGTTCTCATTGATGTCAACCCTTGAAGCAAGTCTGATAGCAAATTTCAGTAGCCCCAACAGTATGGATAAGGGACTCAAGATTGTTTGAGGCATAATGGTATGAATATCGGTGTATTTGTAGGTAAGAATATTCTATATGGATAATACATTTCACGCCATTTCCAATGATATGTGGAATGTCACATAAATCCCCACGATTAGAGAGTTATGGCCTTGTGAAGTTGGAGAACCCTATTGAGTTATCTAGAAGCCCATATTTTTACAACCTACAAGTCACCTTCAAATAACAATATTTACAGAAGGAGGTGCTAGCAGCTACAAGAATTGTCACTTGTCACTTTACAAGGAAAAAACTATGTAGGGCTGCCAACAGAGATTAAAGAGAAAATTGAAATAAGTCTATATGAATATAGCAATGACCACTATTATATATACTATAACTATCTTTTAGATAACACTAAAAAGTTTCTTAAGAAGAGTCAAAAGCACATCTTCAAGTTATAGGAAATGCTCAAAGAACAAAAAGAGAGTAATAAGACTCAATTAGATGGAAAGGAAGAAGAGATCACAAGATTAGAGAATGAAAAATAAGATAGGAAGGTAGATGATGAGATTATAAAAAGTTTTGAAATTGTTCTCCATCTCAAGACCCAAATTGAAGAAACCAAAAGGGTAGAGGAACTATTGAGGAATCAAATAAATGAAAAGGAAGAGTCATGTCATAAGTTAGAAGCTGAAGTTGTTGATCTTAGAAAGAAAGTAGAGAAGTCAAACAAATTCTTGAATAGCTCACTAATCTTGAATGAGATCTTGGAAGTCAAATATCACCAAATGATAAATCAGGTCTTGGATACAAGAGAGAAGATACACATGTTGAAGCAAGCACCTCAAAGAAGCATGAGGTAAGTTCCTCGCTCTCAAAGGATGAAGCCAATGTAGAAAATCAACCATCTACACAAGGCAAAGAATATTTCAAAAGAACTAAGCAAGAAAGACATCAAGAAGCTACCTTTACACCTCAAAAGGGATGGGCACCAAAGCAAAGTTATGAAAGTGTTTTTCATGGTCAATGTTATTCATGTAATGAATATGGTCACAAAGCTTTGGAATGTAGATCTTATGCAAGGAGAAATAATGGAAGATTTCATAACACCATAAGGTGTTGGAGATGTGATCAAGTAGGACACATTGTTGTTCACTTTCACATCACGAGATGCTACAGCTATAGTGGATTTGGCCACAAATTCCAGGATTGTTGGAACAAAAGAAGAAATTCCATAATGAGGACTTCATATAGCATGACTAGAAAAAGGAATGAAGGAAGGGAGACATCTTTGAAAATATGGAAGCTTATAGCTCAAGTTCTGAGAAGCAGGGAAACCTTCAGAAGTGGGTGAAAAATATTGCGCAACCAGAATAGAATGAAATCCTAAAGGGGAGCTCAAGTGTGTCATCTACTGAAGCATATGCGGGTGAAAATGGTATCAGTCGCGTACATACGCAGACTGACCTATGAATAGGTCATGTACATACGTGAGATTTTGTGCATCAGGCAATGTATATGTGGTAAATCCTTGGGAAAAAGGCAATGCACATGGGTTCCATCTTGATGTGATGGTATAACTCTATGTTGCAGGCTCTGACATGGTTTGTTGCAGGTTCTGACACTGTTTGTTGCAGATTTTCATGATTCTATACTGGATTATGTAAAGTCATGATAAAAAATAATGAAAGGCCATCTTGGATGCATGGCACTAACCCATGAGTATGGATTGATGCATTTTTCTGTTGAAGAACAATGATGGTTATAGCAGTGAATTTATGGCACCTTGGTTATGTGATATATCATGATGATGCTAGATAGATATTTCATTGATCTATTTGAAGCATACTACTAGTACATGTATTTTTGGATGCTTAGTATTTACTGTAGTGAATGGAGGATTGATGTTGATCTGTTGGTGTAGATTTCTAGTACATATTTGAGTTTCATTGATATATCTTATGATGTATTAGTGAAGCATTTTTGGATATCTTGGTGCATGAATTTGGCATATGGTTGGACTACATATTGGGACATGTCGTTGGTGATTTGATGAAGTGATCATGTTGTACATCATTGATGAGTCATAATTTGATCTATAGTTGATGCATGATTGGTACACTTCCAACACATTGGTAGAGGCACCTACTAGCAGTTTGATTGGAAAATGTTTTGTGATAGTTTTAACTTTTGGCATGCATGGATGATGATTCATTTTGTTGCATTGGTGCATGGTTGATGTACTTTCTTGGTACAAGTGGTGATACATGTTTATGTGCATGTTTGGTATAGTCATAGATGGTATATATTTGGATGATGAGTACTTGGCTAAAAGTACATCATTGGTATTAATTGATTAGCATATACTTTGATAAATGAGACATTTGATGGATGTGGTACTTGGTTCATGGAGGAGACATATCATGAGTGATATGAAACTTGTTTGGCATGTTGGTAGATGCACATGGTTGGCACATTGGTATATGCACATGGTTGGCATATTGGTAGATACACATGGTTTGCATGTTGGTAGAGGCATATGGCTGATACACTCCATTGATGATATCTTATGGCACATTGTATGGTGTTGATGTACATGGATGTTGTGCATGGTGGGCACACAATTTGGTACATGATGTAATTGGTTGATGTTTTATTCATAATTCTCCATTATTGACATAACTTTTGTTTCATGGTATGGAACGATTTTTGATGCATGGACAAGTCCAAGGATCGTCATAGAAAGAGTGGTTGTTCTATGATCCAGTTGAGAAGTGGCATTTGCAGCAGAAGCATATTGCAGTAGTAGCATGTTGTTCATATTACAAATATTATAGGGGTAGACATACCCATAGGGGGAGTCATTCTTCTTCCCATGATTATAGGAGGAGATATTTATCAGATACATACTAGGAAATAGTCCTATATTTGAAGAAAGAGAACAGAGGAATAATTCCAGGGAGAGTGATGGTCACAGGGGGAGCAATGTATCTTCAGCATTACATTAGAGTGAGATCCCTTTTTCAAAAGGGGAGATATTATTCATAGGAATATCAAAGGAATTTAGACAGGGGGAGAGATAGTCAAAGGGGGAGCATCCCCAAGGGGAGAGTTACCCTTTGCCATTGATTTCAAAAGGGGAGATATAGTCACATTGATGTGATTGATGATTATTGATGTGGAGAGATAGTCACATTCATGTGGCTGATGACTATTGATGTAGAGCATGCCTTGTCTACGTGTTGACATCAATGATTAGTGTTGAAATCAATGTTGGTATTGTCATCAATGCCAAAGGGGGAGATTGTTGGATCAGGTTGTCATTGATGCCAAAGGTTTGATTAATTGATGTCAAGGATTGATGTCAAGTGATTGATTGATGTCATTGATTGATTGATGCCAAATGATTGATTGATTGGTTATTGATGTAATATGTATTATCCTTTATGAGAATGGATATATGTCAAGTGGAATCATAGTCATATGATGTCATTGATATGATGCTTATATGAATATGGATCAATGTGGTCTCATTTGTATATGATGCATTGTTGGATGGATGTAAAGATGAATAATTATTGTCTTATCATGGTTGATAAAGTGTACAAATGGATGGACTCCAAATTGGTCCCCTTATGGTGAAATCCATCACGGGAAGACACTTTACGGTTGAGTTATCCTTGAAGTATGGTCRGAGAATCCATGCTTATATGTGGAATAATGAGATGAAGATCAGTGAATCTATTGGTGAAACTATCCTATATGGATAGTTCTTGTCATTCCATTTCCGATGGTATGTGGAATGTCACATAACTCTTCATGGTTTGAGATTTATGGCCTTACRAAGATGGAGGACCCTCATATGTTGGATTGAAGCCCCAAAAGGTCAAAGAAGTCAAGGAACTTGCAAAGAATAAATTATTATTTAAATGATAAAGTAAAGTGAAAAATTCAAGAGGATTATTTAAATAATAAAGAGAAATGAAAAAATAAAATAAGATTATTTAAATGATAAAGTAATGGAGAACTTTCTATTTATGGAAAGTGGTTAACCCTAAAATCAGGAAAACAGGTTAAGTGAACTAGAAGTGGGTTAAGTGACCTAGAAGATTAAGAGTATAAATAAGAGGAAAGGGTCTCTTGTGAAATGTATAGGTTGTGTGTATCTCTTGAGCATGATTGAAGATCTATTATGAGAGAGAGAGAGGGTATGGAGGATCTCATGAATGCATCAAAGTTTCGGCATGTCTGAGATCATGACGAAAAAAGTCTCGGAGGTTCAGAAACCCTAGTTTATGAGGTATACACGGGTTGTGGTGGGCCAGGGCACGTACATACGCAGGTTGTATGAACACAGGGCATGTACAGTGGATGAAGTCATGAAGATTGGTGTGTGAGCTTATGACTGTCTCTTGAATACATAAGAAGGTTCTAGATCTACATTCTATGGGCTCAGATATGTCATTGAGACTCTGGTATGGTTATATTGTTGTCTTGATGGATACTATTGTTTATTGTGTGGTGAATTCTTAAGGCATTCTTGGTATGGTTGTTGTGATGTGGTTTTTGTTGGTTGATGGAGTGAGAAACACTTTTATGATTCAGTTTTGATATGATTGCTATAGTATGATGATTTCTTATACATGATTGAGTAGAATTCATATTGTATGGTTGAGGAGCATGAGTAAGTTTTTGGAGAGATTGGATGTGTTGTGACTGGCTGTGGAGTAGTTTGAACAGTGGAAGACAAAAGATAATGTGATTGCAGGTTGCAGAGGATCTGAGTGTGTGAAGTAAAGAAAAACCCTAGTTGCTCAGAACTATACACAGGCTATAGTATAGACTGGTTGTGTACATACGCGGGATGTACTACTGGTAGGGAGCGTACATACGTGTGGTACACTACCAACAGGTTGCATACCTATGACAAATTGATAT
>JASDQU010244807.1:0-13144 GCA_032191745.1 Picea mariana | reverse complement strand
TTTTTGATGATATATTGCTAGTATATGTTGCTAATATGTGTTCACATTTAACTGGTTATAAATGACAACAATGAGTAATGAGTTAATGTTGATTGCTAACTAATGAGTTTTATGTAAGAGGGAAGTTTTGGGAAAAAGAGCCCTACACTGTTCACCCCCCACTCTCAGTGTAGTCGGTGTGTCCAACAAAAGATTCAAATTTCTAAATCAACGACAGTCAGAAACACGAAGACCTCAAGAAGAAGAAGGATTCATAAGAGTAATTCCTTTCATAAGATCTTCAACTCACATGTATTAAACTATATTCTTTGGTTTATATTATTCATGTAACAATTTTGGACATAAAGCTATAAATTGCAGAGAAAATAACAAAAAAATAAAACAACTATGAAATTCATGCACAAAATGGTTATGCAAGAAGGCCTAGTGAAACACAGAGAAGAAGCTACACCAGGTTTGAATCCATGAGAAATGAAGTGGAAGGCTACAAGTGCAACAACTTTGGACACATGGCCAAAGATTGTAGAATGATAGTCCCTACTAGAGAATCACAACAAAATAACAACAGTCACAGACATGAACCTCAACAAATAATATGGATAAGAAAGAAAAATCAGTGTAACAATGAAGAATTAACACTCTCTCTACAAGATAAACACAAGAAACGTGGTTGGTATGTTAATAGTGGCTACTCAAAGCACATGTCAAGTGATGAGGACATGTTTATAACCTTGAGAAAGGAAAGCAATGGATCAATCTCCTTTGAAAACGATGACTCATCTAGAATCATTGGAAGAGGCACAATCAAAATTGGAAACAAGGATACCAAGGTAGAAAATGTTCTACTAGTGTAAGTCAAATGTGTGACCAAGGTCACAAACTTGTGTTTGATTCATAGAAGTGAAAGATAAGAAAAGCAGGTTCAAGAATATTGGTTGGAACAACTGTAAGAACTTCAAGCAACATATATGTATTAAGTGAAATTGCAAATGAACAATGTTTTCTAGGAAAGGAAGATGAATTTTGGCTATGGCACAGAAGAATTGGTCACATAAACTTTGACAACCTTGTAAAATTCAAAAAAAAGGAAGCAATCAGAGAAATTCCCCAGATCACGAAGCCAATCAACACCTTATGGAAGCATTGTCAACAAGGAAAGAAAACAAATACCAAATTCAAATCAAAGGAATACTCCATAACAAGACCGCTGGAAATTGTGCATACTGATCTAGTTGGACCAACTAGAACAAAGGGCTTAAAAGGTGAGAAATATTTTATGTTATTGGTTGATGATTATACAAGGATGACTACAGTTTATTTTTTCAGGAAGAAGTCATAAGCATTCAAGAACTTCAAGGTATACAAGGAAATGGTTTAAAATGAAATGGATTCAAAAATCAAATGTTTGAGATTTGATAATGGAGGAGATTTTACTTCAAAGGAATTTATGGATTTCTGCAACAAGCATGGAACAAAATAAAATTCTCTGTCAATAGGACACCTCAACAATATGGAGTTGTCGAAAGGAAGAACATGACATTACAGGAAATGGCTTAAAATATGTTAATGGATTCCAAGTTGAAAAATGTCTTTTGGGAACATGCAATGCATACAATAGTTCATATTCAAAACAAAGTAATTCTCATAAAAAATAGTAATAAAAATCCCTATGAGCTATGGAAAGGAAGAGCAACGAATGTGAAGCACTTCAGATTTTTTGGAAGCAAATGCTACATCAAGAGAGAAGATGGAAGAATGAGAAAGTTTTATTCTCGTGTGGACAAAGGCATACTAAGTCTCGAGCACAAGGAAATCATACAAATTTTTCAATATGATACTCAACAAAGTTGTGGAAAACATCAATGTGACGGTTGATGAGACAGGTGGACAAAAAATAAAGGAATAAAAAAGGAGTCAATGGAATAGGTTCATGAAGAAGAAGCAAAGGAAGAAGAAGTAGCATAAGGGGAAGATGAAGAAGAGTAGTTAGAAGTAGAAGAGAAAGAACAACAATATCTTCAAGTACTTCCAAAGACACCTAGAAAATGAATACAGAAGAATCATCCATCAAATCAGATTATTGGGAACAAAGATGTAGGAGTTGAGACTAGAAAAAGAATTTGTTCACTAGAACAAATGTAGCTAGCTCTCTTATCTTCAATTGAGCCAAGCAGATTTGAAGAAGCGAGCAAGGATGAATTCAAGATAAAACTTATGGATGAAGGATTGGATCGAAACAAAGTGGGTCTTCATAAATAAATTGAATGAAGACAAACAGGTTACTAGGAGAAAATATAGATTGGTATGTAAAGGATACACACTGGTTGAAGGTATTGAATTTGAAGAGACGTTTTCTCCAGTTTCCAGAATGGAATCAATTATATTGATCCTATCTTATGCATGCTACGAGAATATTAAAGTGTATTATATGGACATGAAATCAACCTTCCTGAATGGGGATCTAGAAGAAGAAGCATATATTGAGTAACCAGAAGGATTTTAGTTGTTAGAGAATGAAGATTGTGTTTGTAGGTTGAATAAGGTTTTGTATGGTCTCAAACAGGCCCCTAGAGCATGGTGTTCTAGATTGGACATATACTTACAATAGTAAGGGTTCAGGAAAGGAAATGAAGACAAAAATCTCTACATCAAGGTAAATCAAGATAGTATTTTGTTAATTGAAGTTTATGTTGATTATATTATCTTTGGAAGTGGTGATGACATGATGAGCCATAAATTTGCAAAGGATATGAAAAATGAATTTGAAATTTCATTCCTTGGAGAATTATCCTTCTTTTTGGGTCTTCAGATATGTCAAAGAAAGCAAGGCATTTTTATTTCTCAAACCAAGTATATCATATAAATGCTAAAGAGGTTTGGAATGGAAGATTGCAAACCAGTCAATACTCCTATGAAGACTAGTTGTAAGCTAAGTAAAGATGATGATTCAAATTATACAGATCAGAGAAAATACAGGCCAATGGTTGACAACTTACTTTATGTGACAACATCCATACCAGATGTAATGAAGGAAGTTTGACAGGTGGCATGATTTTAAGTAGCACCAAAGGAATCACATGTTCTATTAGTAAAGAGGATATTTTGATATCTCAAGGTTACATAAGATTTTGGATTATGGTATCCAACAGGAAAATACCTATCAGTTGTTTCCTACACAAATGCAGATTGGGAATGTTGCATTGATGATAGAATAAGTATAAGTGGAGCATCATTCTACTTAGGTGAGTGTTTAGTATCCTGGCTAAGAAAGAAGTAGACATCAATATCATTGACTACAACCGAAGCTGATTATATTTCATCAACAACATGTTGTACACAGTTTCTATGGATGAAACAAACTTTGACAGATATACARGTTGAGTATGGTAAGTCCATTTTGATATATTATGATGATAGAAGTGCCATTAGTATCTCAAAGAATCAAGTGATGCACTCCAAGATGAATCACATTCTAATAAAGTATCATTTTCTACGGAATAGGTTGCAGATAAGAACATTCAAGTTGAGTATGTTGGCACCAAAGAACAGATTGCAGACATCTTTACAAAACCACTTCCAAGGGAAGCCTTTGAGTATCTTCGTCAGAAACTTGGCATAGTTTGTGATACACAATGAATTTTGAATTCTATCCTCATATGTTTTAGATTTACACGAGGAAGAACCATAAAGTAGAAAATTCATTTTGGGGGAGAAGTTTCAGGAAGAGTTCAGTTAGGGGGAGCAACCCCAAGGAAAGTTTAGCTAGGGGGAGCAGCCCCAAGGAAAGTTCAGCTAGGGGGAGCAACCCCGATAGGAATTCACCTTTTACATTGATGTCAAAGGGGGATATATTTATCGGATGCATAGATAGAGAGTTAGATTTTTGGAGAGAGAGAATAGAGGCACATTTCTAGGGGGAGTGATGGTCACAAGGGGAGCATGAGTGATATGAATTCAGTGTTGCATCAGAGTGTTTCCATCAATGCCAAAGGGGGGACATTTTTGATTAATTGTTTTTTTTTTCATTGATGTCAACCCTTGAAGCAAATTCAATAGAAAATTCTAGTAGCCCCAACAATATGGATAAGGGACTCAAGGTTGTTTGAGGCATAACCATATGATCAATATCAATGTATTTGCAGGTAAGACTATTCTATATGGATAGTACATGTGATTCCATTTCCGGTTATATGTGCAACATCACATAACTCCCCACATTTAGACAATAATGGCCTTGTGAAGTTGGAGAACCCTCTTGATTTGTCTAGAAGCCCCTAGAAGGTGGAAGAATTCAAATTATTCTAGAAACCCCTAGAAGAAGTTGACTAGTCAAAGTGGGTGAAACTAAGAGTTAATCATGGGTTAAGTTGTTGCAATAAGAGAATAATTAAAAATAAATTAATTTCAACTAGAAGTGGAGAGTTCACTATTTGTGGATAAAGTGGTTATAAGTGGACAAGTGGTTAGAAGTGGGTTATCCCTAAAAGAAGGAAGTTGGATTAAGTTGGTTAGAAGGTAACCCCTAGTGGAAGCTACTTGGAGAATATAAATAAGAGAGCAAAGGTCTCCTATTAGCACCTATTGAGCACATTGAATATCTATTATTGTTTAATTTTTATTGGAAGTACTAATTGATACATATGAATTTATACAAGTATGAGGTAGCAATAAGGGTTAATGATGAAAGTTCCAGAGTTGCAGAAATGCTGAAAAAACAAACCCTAGTTTTTGAGGTGTACGCAGGCTACAGTGGAATAGGTATCATATGTATGCTGGCTGGAAGTATAAAAGGGTGTGTATAGTTGGAAAATCCATGAAATATTGAGTTATTGAGGGTGTTAGGTTCTCATATTATGAAATCAAGTTCCCAGGAATGTCTATAGTGATCAGGTACAACAAATCTAGCTACAAGATCAAAAGTTATGTCTTATTTTTATGAGTAGTTGGATATTGTTGTCTACATGAGATATGGTTATGGGGGTTTGAGGTTTTTCCCTAGAGAGGCTATTGGATGTATGTCACTTACTATATAATTCATATCTACATAAATACAATGATGGCATATATGATATTTATTATTGGTACATCTTGTTAGTGTTGAGGCATATCTTGTATTTCTTGGCATATGGTTGAGGGATTTTGTCGTACTTGGTTGGGGGATTTTGGTTGTGAAGTTTTTTGGGAAGTTTGAGGCTGCATATTAGTGATAGTTTTATGTCTAGTCCATGTGAGGATTACTACACTTGATCATAATTTTATAGACATGTATGGCACATGGCTAGAGAGATATATATGCACTTGGTTAGAGGATATGTATGATGATGTATGCATAGGGAACAACTACATATTGGACAAAGTGAAAGGTTGTAGTTTGATTTGATAGAGGCAACAAAGTGTCTGAGTTTCAAAAAAGGTGGAAAACCTTAGCTTTCTGAAGGTGTACGAAGGATGCAGTATAGACAAGTCGTGCACATACGCATGTTGCAGTATAGATAGGGCACGTACATACATGAGTTGAAGCATATAAATGTCGTGTAAATGTTGGTATTTTTTGGTACATGATGACTTCTGGTACATGATTGATTACATGCTATTGGTACATGTTGGTTACAGGTTGTTGGCATAGATGGTACAGGTTTACAGTGGTATATCTCACAGTAACAGTGTGGCAGCGGTTTCATAATTTCACTTATATTTCATGGCAGTTGGACAGGGCAAGGATAGGTGGTTGTAGCCACCTTCCGGTTGTAGACAGAGAACATAGGGGGTTTTAGCCTCCTTCTGGTTGTATCCAGAAAATTAGGAAGTTGGATCTTCCCTCAGGTTGTATCTTGAAAATATAGGGGGTTGGAGCATCCTTCCAGTTGTAGTTGGAGAACAAAGAAAGTTGGTGCTTCCAATGAATGTAATTCTTAAAGACATATAAGAAAAATCATTCAGTGGTTTTCTCCCGCATTGGGTTACCATGTAAACATACTCGTGTATTGTGTATGTGTACGATTGCTCATTGTTCACGGTTTATTTATTCTGCACTTGTTAAATGATAATGGTAAATTGATCATAAAGATAAAAAAAACTTATATGCTATGGTTAAAAGGGATTAAAAATCGCTATTACTAATTCTTCCCCCCCACCCCCCTCTCAGTAATCCAACAAGTCAGGAGAAAGTAAAGTAGGAGCTTGAATAATTGATTGTTTAATAGAATCAAAGGTTTGGTTTTCAATTATATTCCATTTAAAAACATAATTCATTTTTATCATGTTTTGTAAGGGAAAAACGATTTGAGCAAAATCAAGAACGAAACGTCTTACAAAATTGATTTGTCCTAGAAACGATTGCATAGATTTCTTATTATGAGGTTGTGGAATTTAAGCTATAGCTTTGATTCTGGAAGGTTCAATTTTAATTCCTTCTTTAGACACAATGAATCCTAACAATTTTCCTTCTTGAAGTGAAAATTATGATTTTTTAGGATTCAATGAGATTCCATATCTTCGACATCTTTCGAAAATATGTTTTAAATGATGGATGTGATCTGAACGTTTTTTGGAATAAACGGTAATACCATTGATATAGATGACAAAAAATTTATTAATCAGTCCTCTAAAGGCAATATCCATCACCCATTGGAAAGTTGCACCAACATTTACCAATCCAAATGGAATTTTTTGATAAGCATAAGTACCCCATTTGGTTCTAAATGTAGTTTTAAGTCTATCATTTGGGTGTACTAAGATTTGATTATACCCGAAAAACCCATCTAAAAATGACATCATTTCAAAACAAGAAACTGATTGAAGAATTTGTTCCATAGGAGGTAATGGAAAATTATCTTTTTTAGAAGATCTGTTGATATTTCTAAAATCAATACAAATTCGTATATCACCATTCTTCTTCCTAACCAGAACAATATTAGACATCCATTTTGAATGTATTACTGGAAAAATAATTTTATCTTTTAATAGCTTATTCAATTCATTTCTAATTTGCGATTCAAGATTTGGATGGATCTTTCTAAGTTTTTGTTGTACATGTTTTTCTTCCGAAAGCATAGGAATTGTATGTTGAATTATGGATTTATCAAAAAAAATTTAATCAGAATACAACCATGCAAAAACATCTTTGTATTTTTTGATAAGATCAATGAAGACAATCCTTTCAAAAGATGAAAAATTTAAACCCAAGTTAATATTTTGAGGATTCTGATCTGTAACCAAATTAATGATCTCAATATTCATAGTAGGGATATTAGTTTTGCAATTGGTTGGTTTCTTGAATCTATATTTGAGATCATAAAAATCTTTTAACTCCACCACAGACTTGGGAATGATTTTTTCATATTTTTTTTCATTACCTTCAAGGGATTGATTCAAATCATGATCATGGGAGTGTTCATTGATGATGTTATCATCATATGTTCCCTCTAAAGTGAGGAAATTAATAATATCTTCATCATCATTAAAATATCGCCAATTAGTAATATTGTCTGGTATTGAAGTTTTAAAAATTAATTCTACTGCAATTATATATCGATTGAAATCTTCAGGAGGAATAAGCTTTGAAGAAACATTTTCTAACAAATCAACACTATCATTTTGCAATCTCAAAATAGGATTAATGTTAAATGTAGAAAATTTGAAAACGAGGTCTTGTACTAATTGTTGGTAATTCCTCAAATGATTGGAAACACAATGAGTTGTATTTCTTACCTATTTAATAATTATTTATGAATCACCAAACACCAAGATATATTGTGCATTCATGATGCTAGCCTTATTTAGACCATATACCAATGCTTCATACTCGACAATGTTATTAGTACATTGAAATTCAAGTCTACAAGTTAACACAATTTTTTCTCCATTACGATTAACCAAAATGCAACCTGCACCAGCTTCATCATTAGATTTTGAACCATCAAAGTATAATTTCCAAAATGGATATTTTATAGAGGTATTCACAAAATTATATACAAACTTTACACAATGAGAAAAATTAGTTTGCGAAAATTTTTCGATTTTCGAACCAGAGTTCTGTTGAAAAGGAGAAATCTCAGCAACAAAATTCCCAAAGAATGAATTAGATGAGTAATTTCCTATAATGGAAATGTCAAAAAAATCAGGTTCATTTTGTCCTTCCAAATCAATAACATTAAATTTCATATGTTTTTCTCTATCAATCTTGATTTGGTTAGGTTTACCATTATAAGGAAGCCAAAGGTGTGACCAATCCGTGGAGAAATAACCATTAAGTTTTGTAGACCAGCCTCGACTTAAAATCAAACCATAGGCATCATGAATCTCAAAAATTTTAATATCTATGATTTGAAATACTTTAGGATTGGAAGAAAGTCTGATCAAAACCTCTTTTAATTCTCCTAAGATCTTTTTCTTTTTTTTTTTTATTTTGTCAAAATGAACAATATGTATAGCTGATTTTTTTGGTTGGGAATTAATTTGATGACAAACAGAATAAGGTGCAATATTCGATGATGCACCCAATTCAACCAGACAATTGTATACTTTTTTGTTAGAAATTTCAAAATTAAGAAGGAAAGGAGGAGTATGTGAGTTGGATCTATCACCAATCAACACTACATCGATCTGCCTATTAAGTGAAGAATTCTGAGCAATTATATTTTTTTCTTTATTTGCTACTGTGGAAGAAGGTAAAGATGAATTGTCAGTAGCACCTAAAAATTTTAACAAACTATTTTTTTGAGATTTTAGCTTGCTCATTCAATCAAAGAAATAATTTCCCTTGTCTTATTCATATCCTCTACAATATCATATTTAATCTTATCAACAATGATTAAAGTCTTGGAATATGACCCATCTTGATTCGATTCTTTATTTGAAATAGTAGTTGATGGAGAAGATACAGAAGTTGAAGGTGAACCTTTGCTTCTAGTTTGAGCAACAAGATATTCTTGAGTTTCTTCTTCATAAAAAAATCCATTGATATCCCAAAAAATATTTGTATCTTGTATTTCATCTTCATTGGCCTCTTCTTCGTCTGCATTAACCTGCTCGCTTTTGAGAGTATAAATCTGATTACCAGTAGGTATTTTCATGTTCTTCTTGACAAATAGTCTAAACGGTCTATTGGAAACCTCAAAAATCTTTCCTTTTCATTGGATATTGTTTTCATAACCTTCTGAATACTATCCATATCAAAAGAATCCTTATTCTTCTTTTCTTCTTTCATAATCACCTTATTTATTGTCTGAGAAGATCTGGGTTCCTCAACTRAAGATTTATTTACAATGTTAGACATTTCCTTTTCAACCTCTAAATATTCCTACATTGCTTCAACTAAAGTATTCTTTCCTACTCGTTTAACAAACATAGAAATAGATATTGGAAAAGMAGAACAATAAAAATCGATTTGAATATTAACTCTAGGTTTGGATGTATCAAGCGTTTTATTAAGCAACTTAAGAAACCTTTTATTAGAATATTTAATTTTTTCTTTTGGACCCATTTTGATCTTGGAAATTTCTACCAATAAAGTGGATGAAGTTTTATCATCTCCAATTTTTTTGATAAATAGATCTTCAAAAGTATCCCGGTGTGCAATGGATTTAGCCTGCAATGAAAAATACCAACTAGAAGCCTCTCCTTCAAATGTATAGGGAAAACATCTATAGACCACATATTCTTCTTCAATAGCTATGAGGTTAATGTATAACATAAATTTTCTGATATGTTCATCCAGATCTTGTTTTGATGCATGATCAAATTTAAGAAACCATTTATCAGGATTTTTTGGAAGATTATGTTGGTCTCCAGGAACATTAACTTCTCCTAGTGTTCTCCATGGCCTTCTCAATTGTTGACATACCATAATAATGGGTTGAGGGGAAGGTGGTGATGGAGGAAGAAGTAAAGTTGTATCTTGAGGAGTTGGTGGATGATTACCACCACCAACTATTGTAAGAGGTCTTTTGGGTGGATGTGAAGGCATTGGGAATTCAATAGGTTCGACACCTAATCTTTGATTTTGTGCAGTCTTTAAGACTCCAAGTTCATGAAGAACTAAATTATCAGTGTCTATAGATCCTTGTGAAGACTCGCCATAACTTATGAGGGTTTCTGTTTGTTTTCTAATTCATTGCACTTCATATGAAAACATAGGTTTCAAACAAATTACAGAAGAGTTTCAAACTGAGCTGAATGAGTTGGAATTTGAGTAACACCATCTTGAATAAGAACAACTTCAGGATTTATAGATGTATATCTTGATGAGGATTTGGAAGTTGTAGGAGATATTTAGGGAGAAGGTGATCTCTTAGGATGAGTACCCGTTTTTAGTGATTGTTTGGCCATTCATTATCTAAAGGCCCTTGTTCTAGTGCCAAAAATGTTGATCGAAAAAAATGACCATGATCAACATTTAGGGATATCGCCTAGTCAGGGTCCCAATTAAACCCTTTTCCATTGAAGTGGTGATTCTGACTGGTTATGGGTCAAGTTACCCTTTAGTATCCTAACTTTAAATCTAATAATTAAACAAGTCTTATGTTCACACTCACTATTATTTCTAATCTGTATTTAATATTGTCTAATATTAATAATAAATAGTACTAATCTAGAAAAGAATATATATCTGAATATATTTTCAGACAATTTGAATACTATCTGAAATAAGCTAATTCAAATCAGATTTATAAGCTACTCCTACAAAAGGAGATTTTTTTATTTTATGTTTTCTGGAAAAAAATTAAAAATTAAAAATAAAAGAAAATAAAATAAAACTGATGAATATAAACTATGAATTAAAACTAACTAGCACACGGGTATGTCTCTATCTGTATATGAATTAGATAAAATGAAACAATATTTAAAAGATGAAGATATTTTTAAACATATGTCTCAATAAAGCAACTGTGCAATAGTTGAAAGATCTATCTCATTAGTTAGAAGAGATCTTGAAATACAACAATATTCATATACAATTCAATGACCAATTACTATGTGCAATAATAAATAAATGAATACAATCAATTAATAGTAATTAATTGCATTAATTATACAATTGTAATGCAATAAATATATCAATAAGACTTGGATAAAATAAATGAAACATGACGATACAAGTAACAATGTTGAATATCGATGCTTATATCGATAATCAAAATCAAATGATCCAGTATAAAAGTTTAAAACATGAAACTTTACAATAGTGTATAAGTTCACTTGTTTTCAAAAATTATCAATCAAGGACTTAGTTTAATTTCTCTCTTTTATAGAAAAGAGTTCCAACCATGTCTAACTACTAATTATTAATTAAAGAGAAATGACTCCTTAAAATAAGGAATGGGATTTCATAATAGTCTCTGATTCCCAAACCAAATCAAAATTACAATGATTTAAACAAAAACAAAGATATATTTTCTATAATAAACTAACTGATTTTCTTCATAGCCCATCCTTGTAGCTTGAAAAGATAATTTGTTCTTGATTCTCTATCCATGTCACAAGTTTTACACCTGTCGAAACAAAAAAAAAATTAGAGTAGCTGCAAAATTTAATTTTGTAGTTGCTCTTTCTAAAAACAAAATAGAATAAATAAAATAAATCCATACCCATCAAACAAACTTTGATATTTACAATTGAGCATTAAGAGGTATAATTTTTAAACTATGAATTCACAAAAATATTAACCCCAGGAGAATTGATTGTCACTGAGTCTTCGTTTTTGTTACAATTGAGCTTTGAAATATGTGTCTTGTGATCTTCAACAAAGGGCTTGTTTTCGAATCAAATTAATTGGTTCTCCAATTCGAGATCAATTAAACTATTTTGTAAATTTGGAAGCACTGCAAAGTATTTCTTCTTCCAAAAGGAAGCTTCCGAACTGGTATCAATCCTAGATTTTTCCTCTACAGGTTTCCCCATAATAGGTGACGAGTCCTTCTCCCGAGAATAATTATGTTGAGTTTCTTTAGTTTTGTCATCCTCTATACGAATGGAAAAATCAACATTAGAAACCTTCTTAGATTTATTCATGATATACCTTGACACCCTTCTCCCTTGTCGTTTATTCCTGAGGTCGATTGTATTCTCTGAATCCTCTGAGGGTTTGAGAAAATGGGAGTTAACATATTTAGAACATTCAGTGGCGAGAGAGGAAATTGTAGCCTAATTAGAATATTCACTAAAAGCTTGTCTATTTGTATCAAAAGCCATTGTTTTAAGCTTCGAATTTAAACTCAAAGTTTGTTTGCGTGTAACCCTTGTCGGAATTTTCTTGGAGTTTGAGACCTGTGGAAGATTATTGTCATCATCACATTTTGAATTAGTTGATTCAAACCCAAATTCAAAATCTTGGGTCTGAGGATCCCACACGTATTAAACTCACATAAAAACTTCGCGAGTTGTGTAAGCGAGGGTTTGAGGAGGGTCGTGACAGGTAAAGAGATCGTGTTGCAGGTGTTGGGGGCCGAGTTTGGGGCCGAGCGTGGAGCCAAGAGGGAGAGGAAGAAAGGCCGCAACCTCCCCTGTACTTCCAGCTGTGGGGCCGTGATCTACAACAAGGGCCATGCGATCAGATCCGTGAGGAGGCCGAAACTCAGAGCCTTTGGCGCAGATCTGCCAAGATCCAAGAAAAAACACTTTATGGTTGAAATTTCCAGTGGAAATGGAAAGAAACGCATGAGGAGCGACCTAGCACGCAGAGGCGTGAGGACACGATCTAACTCAGGCTCTCGGCAACGTGTAGGGCCTCCCCAGCCATGGACGCTGGTGGGGCCGCCATCCCTAACCCTCCCCCATTGCCAAAACTAGAAGCATTCAGGAAGCTGGTCGTTGCAGCCTCCAAGAGACCACCGTCAGCAGTGCAGCAGAAATTCATGAAGAAACTGGACAACATCCCCAGTGTCGAATTGCCTTTGGAAGAAACTTGCAGAACGACAGTCAATTTAGCAGACAGGGGACTTATCGGGCAATTTACCAGACTCTGGCCCTCTCCCAAATCCATAGACACATGGGTGCACAGGAACTGGAACCCGCTCATAACAGAAGGAATAAAGAGCCACTTCGTAGGGAAAGGATATTTTGTATTCGTCTTCGACAACCCTGAAGACAAAAACCTCATCTTCAGAAATGGGTCGTACTTCATGGGGCCATAGGGGTTATACCT
>JASDQU010244806.1:48359-70607 GCA_032191745.1 Picea mariana | reverse complement strand
CATTGCGTACAACACTTGTCTCAAGGGGAGGGGCATGTTAAGCCCTAATGTTGGCTCATTAACCCTTAATTGGGGCATATTAGATTAGTAATGTTATTTTATTTATGTCGGCTTTAGGCCATTAGTTGTAATTATACCTCCTAGTCTCCTATATATACCAAAGAGACATTTTCATTTTGAATCATCTTGTACTTGAACATTTAAGTGGGGTAAAAGGAAGTTGCCCCCTCGAAGAGGCTTATTATCTGAAATTATCTCTTTTTCAAGGCGTTGACTACTTTTCCTGAGGTTTTTCTATGCTATATTGATGTTTGGTTCTTAACATAGAGATATCATTTGTTTAGTTCTATGTTGCAAAGATTGTTTATTTCTTGATCTCCTCAGTTGCATGTCTCTAAACTTAATTTGATAATTTGCAATCTTATGACCAAAATTAGAGCACTAAAAACAGTAACCATGGAACAAATTTTGGTACCTGAAGGATGGGTTTCTTCTTGGCATTTGTTGCTCCATCTTCTGATATCCTTGTTTTTTATTAAGGATCATCTTGTCTTTATTAGAGATATCATTTGTTTAATATTGGTTTAGTCTATGTAAGTGGTTCAAGCAACAAATAGACAAAAAACAAAGAGCCAATAAAGATGATCAAGTTCCGAGTCAGTAGACAATAAAACCATGTGAGTACTCTGCCACCAAAATCTAATAAAGACAAGATGATCCCTAATAAAAAACAAAGATATCGGAAGATGGAGCAACAAATTCCAAGAAGAAACCCATCCTTCAGGTACCAAAATTTGTTCCATGGTTATTGTTTTTAGTGCTCTAATTTTGGTCATAAGATTGCAAATTGTCAAATTAAGTTTAGAGACATGCAATTGAGGAGATCAATAAATAAACAATCTTTGCAACATAGAACTAAACAAGCAATGAGTAGACAAAGTTTCAACAATCACTTTGACCTATTGAAAAATGAGCTCGAATGCTATAATTGTCATAACTTTGGCCACAAAGATACAAATTGTTATCTAAAGAATTACAAAGTAGATCCAAGGATAAAACCCTTAGCTAGAAATGCCATCACATGGAAAAAGAAATATAGTGAAAAATGTGGTCTAGTACTTTCAGCTCAAATTCAAAAGAACCCCTGGTATATTGACAGTGGATGTTCCAAACATATGACTAAAGACAAAAGTAATTTTATTTCTCTAAGTGAAAGAAAATCAGGAAATGTAACCTTTGGAAATGATGCACCAGGAAAAATAAAAGGTAAAGGAATGGTAAGTCTACGTAATGAAAAAGGGAAAGCTCAATATGTGTTATTTGTAGATGGTCTGAAACATAATCTGCTTAGTGTCAGTCAAGTTTGTGACAGAGGATGTAAAGTTGTTTTCACTTCTAACGATTGTGAAATACAATTTGTGAATTTAGGACAGTTGATTGCAAAAGGAATAAGAACAAAAAACAATGTTTATGTTTTGAAAGAAGAAAAAGAAGAATGTCACTTAATCAAGTATGATGAAATATGGTTATGGCATATGAGAGTTGGATACCTAAATTTTGATCATCTAATCAAACTTAGAAATAGTGGGGTGGTAAAAGATCTTCCAAAAATATCAAAGCCATATGATTCTGTATGCAAACCTTGTCAAATAGGAAAGCTCACTCAAACACAGTTTAAATCTAAGAACTTTGCGTCAACAGAGAAAATTCTTCAGTTAGTACATATGGATTTATGTGGAACATCAAGGAAGGAAGGTATAGGAAAATAAAATTATTTCATGTTGATTATTGATGATTATTCTAGACTTACATCGGTTGCCTTTCTGAAAGAAAAATGTAAAGCATTTGAAAAATTCAAACTGTTTAAGACTCTGACTGAGAATCAAATAGGAAAAAGAATGAAGGTTGTAAGGTCTGATAGAGGAGGAGAGTCTAGTTCAAGGGACTTCAAATATTTTTGTGATGAACATCGAATCAAAAGAGAGTATACTATTCCAAGGACTCCACAACAAAATGGAGTGGTTGAGAGGCAGAATAGATAAGTTTAGTAGATGGAAAGATCAATGATGAATGAAAAAAATATTGCTCAGACATATTGGGTATATGCAATTCATACATCTGTACATATTCTTAACAAAGCTCATCTCAAGCCACAAAGTGACAAGACTCTTTATGAACTATGATTTGGTACACACTTCAATCAAGCATTTTAAAGTCTTTGGGAGTAAGTGTTATATCAAGAATAACGATGGAAATCTTGGCAAATATGATGAAGAGTTGATGAAGGTATTTTCTTAGGGTATGCTACAAACAATAAAGGATACAGATGCTCTAATAAGAGGCTTCATAAATTGGTTGATTGTATTGACATAAAAGTTGATGAATAAATCTCGGTACGAGATGTAAGCAGTGTTGAATCAACAACAGAGGATATAGTTGAAGTTGGAGATGAACGGGTCCAAGAATAACAAAGATAAGACTCTAAGTTAGATGAAGATACAAATACTCAGAAAGACTCAAATTAGTAGACAACATCAAATACTCCCTCCATAATTACTCAAAAGAATCATCTTGCAAGTCAGATAATTGGTGAGAAAGATAAAGGTGTACAAACCAGGAGAAGGATAATAAAACACATCGAGCAATCACATATAGCCTTCATATCCATGGTGGAACCCAAGAACTTTAATGAATCCAGTGAAGATGTAAATTGGTTAAAATCAATGAATGAGGAACTAGATCAGATTGAGAAGAAAAATACTTGGGAGATTGTTCCTAGACCTGTAGATAAGAATGTAATTGGCTCCAAATGGGTGTTTAAGAATAAAATGAATGAACAAGGACAAATTATTAAGAATAAAGACAGATTGGTCTGTAAGGGGTATGCACAAGTTGAAGGAGAGAATTTTGATGAAACCTTTGCACCAGTGGTAAGATTGGAAGCCATCAGAATATTTATTGCATAAGCATATCATAAGAACTTTAAAGTATATCAGATGGATGTTAAGTCAACATTTATTAATGGAGATATAAAAATAAGTATATGTGGATCAACCTGAAGGATTTTCACTGACAAATAATACTAACTATGTCTGTAAGTTGAAAAAGGTATTATATGGACTGAAACAAGCACCACGAGCCTGGTATTATAAGCTGGACAAATTTCTACAGGACAAAGGGTTCAAGAGAGGTATTGTTGATAGTAATATATACATTAAGTCTGAAGGTGATGATTTATTAGTTGTTTTGTTTTATGTAGATGACATTATTTTTGGATGCATTAATGACCCTTCAGTTCAGTGGTTTGCTAATTCAATGTAGACTGAGTTTGAGATTTCCATGATAGGAGAACTATCATATTTTCTTGGTTTACGAATTAATCAGAGTTTTGTAGGGGTATTTATCTTTGAAGAAAAGTATTTGAAAGAGATGTTAAAGAGGTTTCAAATGGAAGATTCCTCCCCTATTAGTACACCTATGGTGGTTGGTTGCAAGATTAGTAAAGATGATATTACACCTGATGTTGATCAAAGAACATATTGATCAATGATAAGAAATCTTCTATACATCACAGAGTCCCATCCTAATATAATGCAAGTTGTTGGAATGGTAGATCGTTATAAGTCTTCTCCTAAACAAAGTCATTTAGCTGTTGTCAAGAGGATATTCAAATATTTGAAGGGTAAAGTGACTTATGATCTTTGGTATCCTAGATATCAGAATTTTCAATTAACTGCATATTCATATGTTGATTGGGAAAACCATTTGGATGAGAGAAAGAGCACTAGTGGAGGTGCATTCTTCTTAGGTGATTTGTTAGTAGCATGGATTAATAAGAAGCAGGGATCTATTTCATTATCAACTATAGAGGCAAAGTACATTGCTGCTGCTATCTACTGCACTCAGATCTTATGGATGATACAAACTCTTGCAAATTTGAAGGTAACTTATACTGATCCCATTCCACTTCACTATGATAACACCACTTCCATTAGTGTCTCGAAGAATCTTGTTCTCCATTCAAAAATGAAGAATATACCAACAAAGTATCATTTTATCAAAGAGAAGGTTACAAACAAAGTTGTTCAGCTGAATTATATTCCTTCCATAGAACAAATTGCAGACATCTTTACTAAAACCCTAGCCACCACACCATTTTAATATCTTTGTCAGAAGTTGGGTGTCATCCCTTATCTCACCTAAGAGATTCCATATTGTTAGGGGGAGTATGTGTTGGTTGAATATCTGATACCTACAAAAAATTACTGCAACAGATAAGGGGGAGCATTTTTTCTTTGACATTGATGTCAAAGGGGGAGAAAAGGTGTGGTCTGGATGCTACAGCTGGAGGTCTAAGAAGAATAGTGCAACCTCTCAGGGTTTCCATCAATTCCAAAGGGGGATATTGTTGGCATGTTTTACAGGAAATGTGTGCTTGTCATTGATGGCAATAACAACAATGATGATGGAAAACAGAAAAAACATAATCTCGAGAGGAGAAGTGAACATTATGTAGAGATCAAAGCTCAAAAGGTAAAGCACAGTATAGAAACATGATCAAGATCAAATCCTTGATCATGGATCTGCTTCGAGAGTCTTCATGACCGTCAGATTGATTTAAGTGGAAGGATAGGATAAGCAAGGGATGAGATCTGAGATCTCGATCACCTAAATTTCCGTTAGCCATTGGATCGAAATAAATGGAAGGATACAATAAGTAAAGATGGAGAGCCATTGGATTTAATCCAAGGAAAAGATGCATCGCAGACAGATCGAGTCATTGATCTAAGATCTTGATCAAATGAACATCATTTGTTTTGGGTCTAAAGATGTGAGGAGGTTACATTCCGGAAAAATCTCACTTCAAGATTCTTCAGTTTGAGATTTGAAATCCCCGAAGCCCGAAGATCTGGAGTAAATTTCAACCATCATATCTAGAGAGATACATGGCGATAGATCAGGAGCTTTGGAGAAATCACTTCGATAGTTTCAGTTTGAGATTTGAAATTCCTGAAGCCCGAAGAGCCGGAGAGCCGAAATAAATTCTTGATCGTCGGATCATCCGAAGTAAATTTCAGTCGTCAGATCATCCAGAGTAAATTTCAAGCATTGGATCATTCGAAGTGGATTTGGTCTGTCTGATCCAGAAGAGATGTGGCATAAATATGTGGACTACGGGTAAGGACCTGAAGTAATCCTCAACCGTCTGATTCAAGGACATGTGGCAGACCACGTCAACAAGGAGATGTGGTAGACCATGGCAGGAAGGAAATGTGGCAGACCAAGTCAACAAGGACATGTGGCAGACCACATCAGCAAGTGACATGTGGCAACCAATCAACCCGTGCCAGGTCAACAGGTGACTTGTGTATTGTTACATCACTCCAGGAGATTTAATTTGGGAGTTTCACCACCAACAAATGACAAAAGCTCCGAAGTCCCAAAGTGAATGAGGACCATTGATTTGAGGAGTACACGTGGAAGGAATCTATGGACTCCGGCTAAAAGAGTTATGGGAGAGCATGAAGGTTGATAATTGAAATTTCCAAAGCCCAGAGTAGCAAAGGAGATCTCGACCATTGAATCGAGTAAGGGGCCGAAGAACGGTTGATTTGGTTGAAAGGTCAAATTTCTGAAGTAGAGGCTAAGTCCTAGATTGAGAAGGAAAAGTGTCCATGAATCATCGACTTTGGAAGATTGAAGTACGAAGGAAAGAGGGGTTTGAGATTTTAAAGTCTCGAAGCTCGGATCATGAATTAAATCACAATATTTGATTTAGGAAGGTTAGATTTGATCCGCAGAACTTGAAAGGACAGATATGAACCATCAATTCAAGAGAACCATCAAGATCATGAGACTGATGGTCCCATAGCATTGCAGGTTCAGAACATGCTCATGTCTTAATGTTTTGTGAGCGGGACACATTCAAAACCACAGTATCGCCAAAGGCATACGTGGAACTCTATAGTGAATTACGGGGTGAAAAGTGGATTTCCCTCAAACCACCTTTGGTCATGCCCGCAATCATGTGGTCACATGAGAGAATCGCCCAAGGTCACATCAACAGAAGATTGAGGAAGGAGATAGTGCTGCTAGGCTCCACATCGAAGGTTATGCATTGAAAAATCAAAAAGCATCTACGTGTATAATCCAATGACGTTGATCAAACAAAATCTGATCAAAGGGTTGTTGTTTCATCTCGTGATTTATTAATATGTTATGATTCAATTACCCTAACTGAATCATTGTTCCTGAGCAGTTGAATCATTGTTCCTGAGCATTGGAATCATGATTCTTGAGCGTTTTTTAGATTCTTGACTTGAGCGTTGGAGATGGGGAATGTAACGGATGATGAGAGCAGGAATAAAATAAAAATCTCATGACAGAGAGAGGTTGATGTTTCTCTGTAAAAAGTAGTCGAATTATAAGCAATGAATATCACAACATGAAATGAGGGAGGAAATGAAAAGATGAATAACATAAGCTGGACAAAGCATAAATGGTGAAAACAACACACTATATGAGAACTTAAGTGCAAGAAGATGCGAGCAACAAGACACTGATGGAGGCAGAGAAGGGTAGTGTAGTAGAACAATGATGAGACTGGTAAGCCATTGATAAACACTAGATCACTGTAATAAATTTCATCAAGCAAAGGTTTATATTTCAAGGTGCTAGGGTGGTGCTAAGGAGGATTGTTGTCTTCATAGTTTCAAGTGGGTTCTTGAACACAAGGAGTTGTAGCTTCCATCTGGTTCCATCCATAAAAACCAGGGTGGTAGGGTGGTACAAGAGATAAATATTGTTCTTTGTTATATAGGTTGGTGCCTGTGTGATAGGATGTTGGTGCTTCCATCCAGTTGGTGATGGAACACTCAGGGAGTTGGTGCTAGAGAAACTAGAGAGTTGGTGCTCTCATCAGGTTTCATATCGTAAAACAAAGGTGGTAGCCTCACATTGATTTGGTTCTCAAAGATAGATGATGTATAGAACATAAAAATACCTCCTATCATTCGAAGAAGAAGAGGTTTTCTCTGCTTATGGGTTTCCTCATGAATATTTGTCTATGTGTGTGTTATATGTGTTGGAGTTAGTTCACACACACCTAGGATTTCTTTTTCCTAAAGTTTTTCCTTGTTTATTATTCATAATTAGTCATTATCAAGTCTCCTATATTTTAGGAGTGAATATTCCACCTAGAGAATATTCTCTTTCAGTTGACACTTCAATTTGACTAGTTGAGTTGAGTTTAGATGTTGCATTGGTTTTATCACCATGCAACATTGGGATCATCACCATGCTAATTCGAACTTGCCTTGGGATCATCACCAAACTGGAACATTAGCCTTGATTCCCTAATTTAACTCCTCACTACTCTATATTCAGTCAGTTAACTGAAGACTAGTTGACTAGTTAACTCAACTAGGTGGCAGTTCACTCCTGTAACTTCCTGAGAGACTAGACTAGGTGGCAGTTCACTCCTGCAACTGCCCAAGAGACTAGACTAGGTGGCAGTTCACTCCCGTAAATGTTGGTGTGTGTCCATATCACTATAGACCACCACTATGGCTCATTAGTTACTAATGTATCCTATATCTATTGTAAATTATTCACTCTTTGAGTGTGGAATACCGTTAATGAGAATTCTTCCATTCTTTCTCTCCTTCTTCTTTCTCCAATTCTCTCTGCAAATGTGTGTATTATTTTTTAGCTAGATCTATTTTGTGCAGGGTCAATACATTTACATGGTATCAGAGCCGACGTACTACTAAGCAAAATCTACACCAAATTATTTTTTGCAGGTACTGAAGATTGAAGAACACATAAAGATGGATTATTCGTCGGAAATACTTCTCACGCCTCATAACTATTTGGAATGGAAGACAAAATTCTTCTTATGTTCAGATGAAAAGGCTTGTACCAAATAACTATGGCAATAGAAGTGCAGCCTGATTTTGCCGATGAGAAAAATGATTTTCTCAATAGACAAGATATGGCCATAGGATGTATCCTCTATTTTATTTCTCCCAAAATTCTCCATCAAGTATATGATGACTCACAAGAATTCACTCCAAATGATTTATGGAGCAGATTGGAGGCTTTATTTGGGAATAAGGAAGAATGCATGCAAAATGTTGATAAGATAGAGAATGTAGAAAAGCCACTGGAAGATAAATCATCTTAGTTTGAAGAGCCTTCTACACAAGTATCTATAGAAATTTGTATTCCAATAATTGAAGATGATTTCTACTCCATTTCAGATTTGTTTTCTGAAATTCACGTGGAATATATATGGCATGCATCTCAGGAGTCACATGAAGACACTTTTCTATGCACAATGCATGCATTTTAGGAGACAAAAAGAGAGTCCCGCCCAACAGACTCCATTGTGATATTTTATGAGCCAAATTTGCAAAAAAAATTGGATATTTGAATTCCTTTCGGGAAAATATCCAATTTCGAAAAACAAATCGTCCAAAACGGAGTCCGAAAAGTGAAGTTATGATTTTTTTAAACTCAATAAAATTTCAGCATTTTTCCAGAAACGGTTGCATGGTTTTTAAAGTTTCATCAAAACTTTATTTGGATATTATTCATTACAAGAAGATAAAGTGGATATGTTTGGAAATCTCAATGGTGCATATACTTCATCAGGTCCATGCAGACATCTACACCTTCAACAAAATCATCAACGAGCACAAACTTGCACAGTTGCGAGGTCTTCTTGGAGTGAAGGACAGGGTTGCTTAGCAACTGTTCTTTTGTTCCTTCTCATTTTTATTTTTTTTATGCATTGTAATTTGAGGGGGGGTGTTTCCCATGAGGTGTTCCCTCTTTCTTCACTTCATTTTTAGTGTATCTTTTATACTTGGGTACCTAACATGTCATCGTTGTCGGGACCCATTCTTTATTTTCACCATAGTGATGTTCAGGGGGGTGTTGGAGTTACTTAACACACACCTAGGATTTATTTTTCCTAAGGTTTTTCTTTGTTTATTAGTCATAATTAGTCATTATCAAGTCTCCTATATTTTAGGAGAGAATATTCCACCTGGAGAATATTCTCTTTCAGTTGACACTTCAGTTTGACTAGTTGAGTTGAGTTTAGATGTTGCATTGGTTTGATCACCATGCAACATTGGGATCATCTCCATGCTAATTAAAACTTACCTTGGGATCATCACCAAAATGGCACATTAGCCTTGATTCCCTAAGTTAACTCCTCACTACTCTATAGTCAGTCAGTTAATTGAAGACTAGTTGACTAGTTAACTCAACTAGGTGGCAGTTCACTCTTGTAACTGCTCAAGAGACTAGACTAGGTGAAAGTTCACTCTCGTAACTGTCGGTGTGTGCCTAGATCACTCTAGACCACCACTATGGCTCATTAGTTACTCATGTATCCTAGATCTATTGTAAATTATTCACTCTTTGAGTGTGGAATACAGTTAATGAGAATTCTTCCATTCTTTCTCTCCTTCTTCTTCTTTCTCCAATTCTCTCTGCAAATTTGTGTATTATTGTTTAGATAGATCTCTTTTGTGTAGGTTCAACACATTTCAATATGTGTGATTGATGTTTACTATTTCTACTATTCATGACTTGCCTAATCTTGATGATCACTTGGAGAAACTTAATAATATTTTAATAGGCATAAAATTGTTTAAGAACAGTAACAACTAATTCTCCCACCCCCTCTCAGTTGTCTTGGTAATTTCAACACTTAAAGACCAAGTTATTCCATGTTATCAATGGAAATAACGAGGAAGCATACAAAATGGCCAACGAGGCCATCGAGAAACCCCCCAGAACCTTAGGTGTGGAGGATAAGGAGGGTCTAGCCCCCCTAGTCTAATGATAACACATAAGACCAGGAGCCATCGCTCAAAGGCCACATGAGTGAAAACTTAGAGCTCCAACGTGAGACTTGATAGGTGGAGGTGGAAGTTGGTAGGTGAAATGACAAACTCTCATCAACAAATTTTAAACTGTGCTAATGGGAGTTGGCATGATTATTTGATCATGGCTTGGGATGGTTTTAATGTCCGTCCAGCTAAGTTCATGGGTAATGGATTGTCGAATCCTATGATGCAGTTGGGATCAGCGTGCAGTAGTCCTGAAGCGACATGGAATCGTTAGGGTGGCGATGGGTTTAGTCCTTGGCTCAGAGGTATGAAGGGTCTAAGTACAATGCTCCAGGTAGAGTCTAAGTTTTATCTGATTGACATGAATTTTTCATTGATTGTTCCTTGGGGTTAATTTTCTTAGCGCCTCTGGGAAGTATCTTTGTTGTGGAGAATTTCCCATGTGTTTAAGTTGAGCCCGGTGTTCTCTTTGTTTTCCTTGAACCACCTTACTCGAAATTCTATGTTGTATATGTCTTGGAATGAAATAATTCAGAGTCTACAGGAAATATATTTGTTGTGGAAAATTTCCCCCAAGCCTACACTAGGCCCTATTTTCCTGGGATCACCCTTTTCTTCCTCTCTGCACCACCTTGCTTGGACCACCTCACCGTGGCCTGATCTAGGATCTGATTCTTCCAAATTCATATCCTTAAACCTTCCATTTTATACCCCACGAAGAGTCCTTCTTCACCTCTTGAAGAATCGACCCCTTCTCAACATCATGGACAATAGGAAGAGGACTCCCAATGAGCCACATAACATGAATGAGCTAGATTTATTTGTAGGACAAGACCAACAGGACCAAGAGAAAGAATGTGCAGGGTGTCAAAGGATGATAATTCACATGGGAGAATTTAGCTCCACATTAACCTTTGAGCTTGAAACTCTATCTCATCACATGAATCTAATTGAAAGATTGCAAGATGAAGTCTTTACTCAGATAAGCCAAATTGAGGAGAAACACAGTCATATGGAGAATATGCAAAGTTGTATTGAACAGATGGAAATAAATTACCAGTATACCAACACCCCAACGAACACTCAAGGAGCCTCCAGGAATTTAACTTCAACCATAGTAAATCAAGTTCCAAATCTCAACGATCCTGCAAAAGATGCAATTTGGGAGCATCATGGACAACATGGACACTCAAAGATAAAAAAGGAACCAGATAGTTGACTCTGTAAATTTCAAGAGTAATGTTTATTTTTATGCTATATATAAATGGAAATTTTTATAGGTTGTATTCCTCAAAATATAGTATAAATGTTATAGTTAGGGAAGTTGGAAAATTTTTGGCATAGGGGCAGACCTAAGGTTCAATGCTACAAGAGCACACCAACAAAACCCTAACTACTAGCCCTTTCGGCAACACCTGTGAAGCAGATGAAGTATCACCTGAGGTAGATTCAGGGGTGGTTGTAGGACTCAAGTGTCTGCAACCTTAGCTAGGACACATATCTATGATTAAATAGCTTACAGAGTACTTAGCATTGATCATTCATCAATATTCAACCCTTATTATACTTCGTAGAAATCATAGAGCATCACAGTATTCACTTAGATCTAAGGCATTTCATCACTTAGAAATAGTAAAATAGATCAAAACCAATATATCAGCACTAAGCATCCTCATACACATCAGATCTACTATTCATACACATCTAATAAGCACAAAGCATAAGTAAATCTATCTAAACATGTCATAGCACTTAGCAAGAGAGGGACAACACATGTAAGCAACAACACAAAGCATGACACACATATTTACATGCTTCACTCCCACCCTGGGGCTACATCCACCAACTCTTATTCTTTATTATCTCAGTCAAGCAGTTACAACATTGAGCCTCAACAATCCTTACTCTACATAGGACAGAAGATCTGCACATCTCGCTAGATCTTTCTTCCTTGTACTTTAGCACAAAGCCTTTCCCAACCTCCTACAACAACTTGCACTTAGCCCTGCAAGCCTCTTACAATCATGCATAGAGATTTTACAATCCACATCCGATCACATAGATCTAATTACTAGCACTAAGCCATCCCCCCTTACATTGTCTTAGTATCTATTTATAGATTACAAAAGTGGGCATATGTGTGGGTAAACCCACGAGCCAACATCCCTTTCCCATTACATTAACCCAAAACCCTAAACAAGGCCCAAAGTGGGCCGAGATCCTGTGATCTCTGCTTCACCTGGTGCTCCATCTTTGATAGGTTGTCGAAGTCCCAAAAATAGTCAAATATGACCAAGTGTTCCTCAAAACTTGGTCAAGGGCCAACATGCTCCCAACACTCACATGTGACTCATCCCAAGTCACTCAGGTATGTTCAATTATGCTTCGAAGTCCTTGAGCTTGGCTCGAGCTGCTTCAACCTGCTGTCTTGCTACTGCCTCTTGCTCGGTGAACTCCTTGATGAGTGCCTTGTTCACCGACCCTTCTATATGCACAATCTGTTCAAGTTCTACTCCTTGGTTTTCAACTTTAGTGAGCAACTAGCATGCCTTTTCTTGCACTCGTTGAAGTCATTGAGAGACTTCCATCACTTTTTTCTGGATGGTGTGGATCTACTACTGGGCTATGTGCTGCTCTGGAAACCTCTTCATTCTTTCAACTGGTGTTAAGGTCTTTAGTTGTGCTTGTAACATATTTGCATGTTGCTTTTCTTCTTGGAGGTGTGACTCTAATGCTTGCAACTTTGGGTTTTTCATGAGGGTCTCATATGTCTGAGTGCTCCTGGCAGTCAGTCTCTTGCATTCCAATTCAAGGGCTTTCAATCTACCAACTGCATTGTGGGCAGTTTCCTTTCTTAGGTCTCTTATATATTGAGGGGTCTTGGGAACAGTACGAAGTTCCATATCTATAATGCGCTACTAAAGATGTTGGATCACTCCTTCTAGTTGTGCCACTTGTTGTGGAACCCGTTCTTCTGTCTGGACTCTGATGACTATCACAAAGCGAAGTGATATGTCGACCAGTTCCTTTATCTCGAGTTGCTTTGTGAACAACTGCTCTTTTCTCTTCTGTAGCTCTTCTTTCTCTTCCTCCCACTTTGTTTGAATAGCTAGTTTTTCTTGTTATGCATTACTGCGCTATTCTAGCATGTCTTTCCGTGCCTTCGCCAAGGCCTAGTTGGCTTGCGTTGTCTCTTCTTGAGCCCGTCAAAGGCAAGCTTCAACTTTATCGACGATCTGGTGAAATTGGGCTATCTCATCTCCTGGTTCTTCTGTTCCAATTTTTGAGAGCATAGTAGAAAATGCGTGGCTGGACTGTAGTGCCTGCTACACTTCTTGAAGTTCACCCTTGATTTAGATGAATACCTCCTCCTTCTTTTCTTCTAGATTTTTTGCGATCTCCAGTGAAGCATCATTCAGCGCAATGACTAAGAAGTCGAAGTCATGTGTGGTGAGGGTAGTCTTAAACGTAGTCCTAGTGGATTTATATTTCTTCTGGGATGAAGGCTTTGGTGGGGTAACCTTCATTTTCTTGGATGGATCCTCCTCCTGTCTAGGAGGAGTAACTTCGCCTTTGTTTTTCTCGACTTCTGTGCCACCTCGCTCTCCACCATCATCTCCTTGCACAGGTGAGATCGAAGTGGTCTCCGTAGAAGTACTATTGACATCTTGAACTTCTTCATCTTTGTTGGCCTTGCTTGGTCCAGGTGTGTCCGACATAGTTTTAGGGCTATCCACATCGGACATCTTTGCGGGGTCCGCTAGAACAAGGAGTTCCACCGACCATTCCTTGGTAATCTCCTCCAAGTCATCTTCTGTCAACTTTTAATATGATTGGAGATATTGTTTATGCTCATCAACACACGTTGTAATGTAGATGAACTGGCGGTCCACGCTGAATTTCATCAATGGTCTAAACCTTTGAAGTGTGTTCAGGGTGATGCCCGGTGTAGAATAGATTGTGATATTCAACTGGTTGTAATAGTCATGGAAGATGGCATTGGACTTCCATTTCTTGTTCATGTCACTGGAGTACCATAGCATACATAACTTCTCAGCTAGTGGTTCAAATGGCGCGGTCTCCAGGAAAGTTGCACCTTCCGGTACTCCCATGCGATGAACATGATCAGTATGAGAAGCCAGCTGAAGTGGAACTCATACCCTTGGTCTTGTTCTTCTCTGCAATCAAGATCTAGTTGGTTTACAAGGTATTACACCTAGTTCATCTGTAATCCCTCCATGCACTTTCCTGCGAGGTCAACTACGAATCTAGTCACTTGGGTCGGTCTATTTTTTTGAACTAGTTTTCCTACGATCATCTGACAGCCAAGGCACACTGTAGAATTCTTGAGGGAAGCCACCTTGTAGCGTCGTATTCCTTTCTCTACATCTCCATAAGTGTCCTTTATTCTCTAGGCAAGAGTGCGATCTGCGGTCTTTCCGGGGTAAAACTCCTGCGGGCGGGGCCCTACATGCTTAGCCCTGTGATCCGATTGATTAGAGTCATATCCACTATGATGTGTTGGTTCAACCATAGTTATCCTCCGTGATAGCAGGACAACAATAAATTGATGCACACATTTACTTCTTGATGCCTCCCAAAATGAGGAATCTTCATTACATTGAGGAGGGTTGACTGCGCGAGGTCATGGGTCCACTACTGGGGAACGATCTTCAGGTTCTTCCCTTTGGTGACATTCANTCTCTGCAATCAAGATCTAGTTGGTTTACAAGGTATTGCACCTAGTTCATCTGTAATCCCTCCGTGCACTTTCCTGCGAGGTCAACTATGAATCCAGTCACTTGGGTCGGTCTGTTTTTTTGAACTAGTTTTCCTGTGATCATTTGACAGCCAAGGCACACTATAGAATTCTCGATGGAAGCCACCTTGTAGCCTCGCATTCCTTTCTCTACATCGCCATAAGTGTCCTTTATTCTCTAGGTGAGAGTGCGATCTGTGGTCTTTCTGGGGTAAAACTCCTGCGGGTCGGGGCCCTGCATGCTTAGCCCTGTGATCTGATTGATTAGAGTCGGATCCACTATGATGTGTTGGTTCAACCATAGTTATCCTCCGTGATAGCAGGACAACAATAACTTGATGCACATATTTACTTCTTGATGCCTCCCAAAATGAGGAATCTTCATTACATTGAGGAGGGTTGACTGTGCGAGGTTATGGGTCCACTACTGGGGAACAATCTTCAGGTTCTTCCCTTTGGTGACATTCAAATACTTATGCAGGGATAGCATACTGTATGCCTTCCTGTCGTTGATTTTGAAGTTGCTAAACTTCAAGGTGGCGATCTTGTCTTGGTCAGTGTGCACTACAGGTATCCCCTTCGGGAGGTATGCAGTGACCAACTTGTATTCAAAGTCCATGGGCACACTATCTCGATTCACTATGTCACTTAGAGGTGCGATGTATGTAGGTAAGATGATTGGGATCATCTTCACAGTTGCAAAATCATTTCTAAGCTTCGATTGTCTTTCTCAGGGAAGCAGGGATGGTCCTGCTCGAGCAGTGGAGGGGGAAGATGGAAGTTCTCCTGAGGACGATGCTTGTACACCTGTAGACAATCCTCATTCTGACATGACTCTCTCAGCTCTGAGGCTAGCGAGTACCTCTCTTATAGATTCTTCAGTTGCGCTAAATTCACTGGACATATACACTCAGGACCAATAGCTTGGGTTCTCACAGTAACATAGGTAGAGAGAAAGGGCAGAGTAATCACTGTTCACAATTGCGGGCTCAAATTCATGATTTAGCAAAAGTGTCTTTCGTGCATGGCGTGACGAGCTAAATAGGAAATTCGTCAACGGTCTGCTTGTAATGGTTATGAGTCTTCCATTATCATAGATCTGTCTATTATGGTGAGGTCCAAGGGTTTGGTGGTGATGCTTTATTTCTTTTCGATCCATTTGGAGTGTCATTCAAATGGATATATTGGCCTCCAATGGCTATATTGCTTCACCATGGTGAAGTGCCATATTTCGTTGTTCTGATATCTTGGTGAAGCTCAATTCCTATGATTTTTCCTTGTGCGAAGTTTCCACTAGAATCTTCTGTAACTTTTCAATATTGTCTCTCTTCTTACTTAGCTTCCTATCTTTCTTCCCAGTGATCTTCGTCTTGGTCATCCTTTTTCCATTCTGATTCTTATCTTCTCTCGACATAGTCACTTCGAAATGTTGAGATTCTTTCTTCAGATCCAAGGGTAATACTTCTTCATCATANTTTAGAAAAAGTGTCTTCCGTGCATGGTGTGACGAGCTAAATAGGAAATTCGTCAACGGTCTGCTTGTAATGGTTATGAGTCTTCCATTATCGTAGATCTGTCTGTTATGGTGAGGTCCAACAGTCTAGTGGTGATCCTTTATTTCTTTTCGATCCATTTGGAGTGTCATTCAAATGGATATATTGGCCTCCAATGGCTATATTGCTTCACCATGGTGAAGTGCCATATTTCGTTGTTCTGATATCTCGGCGAAGCTCAATTCCTATGATTTTTCCTTGTGCGAAGTTTCCTCTAGAATCTTCTGTAACTTTTCAATCTTGTCTCTCTTCTTACTTAGCTTCCTAGTCTTCTTCCCAGTGAGCTTCGTCTTGGTCATCCTTTTTCTATTCTGATTCTTATCTTCTCTCGACATAGTCACTTCGAAATTTTGAGATTCTTTCTTCAGATCCAAGGGTAATACTTTGTCATCATATGGATTAGGTATTTTAGTCTTTTGTGGTTCCTCTAATGCTCTTATAGCTTTGACATCCAAGTCCCTGGTGTCCAATAGCTTATATCTGTTCTCTTGTTCTTCCATCAAGTAGGTGATCCTTCTAGTCATAAATTTCATGAGTTCTTGCTTCTTCTGTTCTAGGGCTTCCTTTTCTTCTTTTCTTCGGATCTAGTATTTTTCAATCCAGATCTTGCCTAACAAAGCTGGAAATGGTGCACAATCCTCAATAAATTTAATAACTTTGAATTCTTCCTCTGTCGAAGCTCCATGGGTACTCATAGCTATCTAGGTAATCCTGCCACATAGGGTTACCATTTTTCCTTTAAACAACCCCATTTTTCCTAGTGAAGGAACCATAGAAGGCCTCCCTAGGGTTTCCCAAGTACTTTTTGTCATAATGTTCATCTGTGTTCCCTCATTTAGAGCATAGTCAATGTTGAAGTCTCCTATTCTTACTTTGATTTTATCCTTTTCTTTGAAGATCTCTGACAAACTAGCATCTTTATGTTCATCCAAGGTTTCTTTCATTTTCAGTAACATAATCTCTGATTCTTTCTGGGGTTCTTCTATAATCTTAGTCTCTTAATCTCCTTCAGAGTTTGCTTGCTCCATATTCATCTTTTCAAGACTAGCAATCATTCTAGGGAAATCCAGTACTTCATGGTCCATAGCCTTACAACAGAGGCAACTAGGGTTTCTCCTAGGGCATTCCTTAGCAATATGTCTTGGTCTTCTACAAATGTAACAAAGAGTTAACCCTCTCTTTCTCTTAAATGATCCCCAACTTTTCTTGTACTGCTTGCTAGGGTCATAATGGCTAGCCTGCAAAAATTTCTTTCTAAGATTCTACATCCATTGGTTAGTCCAAAAATTCTTTCTATTCATTGGTATAACATATCTTTCATTATTCTTATCAAATCTATTCATATCAAACGTTCTTTCATCTAACAATGCCCTAGTTTTCAAGCTAGGACAAAATCTATCAAGCATACCTAAATCCATACTTTAGAAACAAAAAATTTCACTTCTTTTACTTCTACAGGGCACAAAGCTTCTAGATCTAAGAACTTTTAACTATTCTTAACTTTATCAGAACACAGAGCTTACAGATCTTACCTCTTTTCTATAGATCTGAACTCTTTCTTTCAAAAATTTCCACTTTTTACTTTTCTCAGAGCACAGAGCGTTCAGATCCTGCTTCTTTTCTTCAGATCTAACCTTATTCCTAGCACAAAGCTTCACAGGTCTAGTAAAAATCTGCACACTAGGACAATATATCTACGCATAGAGCTTTCTTTTGCACAAATTTTCTTCTTCCTCAGTTCCTAGAAATCACAGTTTCGGGTCCTGGAAACAGAACCATTTTTTGGCACAGGAGTAGACCCAGGGTTCAACGCTACAAGAGTGCACCAAAAAAATCCTAACTGTCGGCCCTTTCAACAACACCTGTGAAGTAGATGAAGTCTCACCCGAGCTAGAGGCAAGGGTGGTTGCAGGACTCAAGTATCTGCAACCTTAGCTGGGACAATATCTTACAGATTACTTAGCATCGATCATTCATCAATATTCAACACTTATTATACTTCGCAAAAATCATAGAGCATCACAGTATTCACTTAGATCTAAAGTATTTAAGCACTTAGCAATAGTAAAATAGATCAAACCCAATATATCAGCACTAAGAATCCTCATACACATCAGATCTACTATTCATACACATCTAATAAGCACAAAGCATAAGTAAATCTATCTAAACATGTCATAGCACTTAGAAAAAGAGGGACAACACATGTAAGCAACAACACAAAGCATGATACACAGATTTATGTGGTTCACCCCCACCCTGGGGCTACATCCACCAACTCTTCTTCTTTATTATCTTTGTTAAGTTGTTACAACACTGAGCCTCAACAATCCTTACTCCGCACAAGACAAAAGATATGCGCTTTAGCACAAATCCTTTCCCAACCTCCTACAACAACTTGCACTTATCCCTGCAAGACTCTTACAATCATGCGCAGAGATTTTACAATCCACATATGATCACATAGATCTAATTACTAGCACTAAGCCATCCCCCTTTACATTGTCTTAGTATCTATTTATAGATCACAAAAGTGGGTCTAAGCATGGGTAAACACACGAGCCAACATCCCTTTCCCATTACATTAACCCAAAACCCTAAAAGAGGCCCAAAGTGGGCCGAGATCCCGTGATCTTTACTTCACCTAGCGCTCCATCTTTGATAGGTTTTCGAAGTCCCAAAAATGGTCAAATATGACCAAGTGTTCCTCAAAACTTGGTCAAGGGCCAACAAAACTCAATGGACACAAAATTTGTAATAACAGTCCCAATTTTCAAAGCTTTTATCTATCGAAGGTCATTCATGGCCCCTTTTTTGTACTACAATGGATTTATCCACACCTTTTTAATATAAATTTTCCTAGTTCTTATTAAAAAAAATAATAAATACATCATTGGATCCTATATGGATAAGGAAAAGTGTTATAGGGGGATACGATTCCATAAGAGAGGGTTTGTTGGTTACTATTCCTCTATATTGCCTGAGTTTATTGACCCAGGGTTCATGTTTGTTCAGGTTTCCAGCAAAGGATCTAAAACTATTGGCCCTCCTGGTAAACAAGAAGGCAACGCAACACACAGAATGCGTTTCACAGTATCACTCAAGATAACTTTAATGGGTAGCTATAAGATTCAGGTGTTTACAACCTAGGATTCGGGTAAGAGAGTTATTTATTGAACCAGTTATTATAACTTGTAAACACATCATACTCTCATCGACGAATTAAGTAGGAAATATAACAACTCATTCATTCAACATAATAATAATTGTTGAAGACAATAAAGATATGCACGCATTCATCACATGACATAGATGTTATCGTGGTTCACCCCCTCCTGGGCTACGTCCACAATGATTTGGCTCTCAACTCTTTTATTATAGTATTTCTGCATCTACAATGTCGTGTGCTTACAACTCTTCTCAGTCGGGTAAGATTGGTATGAGGTGGACTAGATCGAACCAGGATACCCAGCCTACGATATAACCCTCAATAAATACCCTCCCTCCTCCTCTCTAGCTCAACAACTTATACAACAATGGATTATAAAACAAAACATTACATATCAAATCAACTCATGCATAAAAATCGGCAACAACAATAATCCGAACCGACCCCTTATGATACCTAACTATCAATATTTATACATTTCAGGCTCTTCAACCATTTACAATACCTTATGATCCTAACCCTACCGTCATTAGTTATTCCTCCCAGGCGTGCATGTTGTTCTTCCTTCTAGGTGTTGCTTTCCTTGTGCACACTTTCTTTCATGCGCGCATGTTGTGTTTCCTTCTAGCTGTTGCTTTCCTTGTGCACGCTTTATTTCCCAAAAATGTCTTGATTTTCTTCTTTGTCCTGTCTCTAATAGGCCCCCAACACTAACATGTGGCTCGTTTTGAGCCACCTAACCTTTGTGTGCTTCCTCGATATCCTTGGTGATCGCCTGGAATTTTACCTTGAGCTTTTCTTCCTATGTCTGCATCTGCACAGTCTTCTCCTTAAGTGTGTCCACTATCTAGACTACAATTTTTCCACTGATCAATTCCACGCACTCTACCTAGGTATTTTCTATCTGTGCCTTGACCTCCTCTGCTTGTTCTAGGACTTATGCTACCTACTCCTGCAACGGTTCCATTTGATCATAAAGATCATGTTTCTGTGTTTGTATAGTAGTTATCTATGTCTGCAATATCTTCTTGTCCTGTGCCCCTTTGGCGTGTTCTATGATTGGCATTGTAATTTTCCTCTTCTTTAGATCTTGAATCACTGCGTTGATCTTGTCGTCTTCCCTATCCCACTTTTGGACCTGTTGATCCTCCTCTAGCTTCGTCCACAACTATGCTTCTTTATCAAACAAGTTAGTTGTTGTTCTGTCCTGTTGCTCTATCTCTTGCAGCTGCACTATTTCTTCATGCTTCCTTTGCTCCTTCACTGCTGGTGGATTGGTTGGTATGAGTTGTTCTCAGAGATTCTCGATCTCCTTCTGATATTGATCGATTGCCTGTGCAATCTAATCAATATTTTCTACTGCTGTGATTTCATCTCTCTGCATGGCATGTGGAATATTCTCGTAAGTTCCTGCCACTTTCTTCTCCAATCCTTTTATGCGCTCCCTTTCCTCCTGGGTCTAAAATTCATCCTGCTCATAGAATTTTTATAGCGTGTCCCACTTTTTTGTTTCTTGCTACAATTCAACTAAGTCTTTGTGTGCGTGAGACTGTACCTCATGGTTTATGCTAACCTACAACTTGTGTAGTTCCCTGGTTGGCATCCACGTCAACACCAGTTGGATTTGGATTAAGTCCTTCAGAGGTGTCTGCCCCACAATCTCATCCATATGCAACATAATGGGTGTGATGTGGAATGTTGCATTTGAGTGCAGTAATGGATGGATTGGATACCATTCTTCTACTTCCACTCTTTTCTCTGTCTGTGGTGTTGATGGTTTTGTTCCCCTACTACTTGTTGTCTACCCTTCTCTGATTTTCTTGAGGATCTGTTGCTTGTTTTCCAGCTCCTTCCGAATCCTATCCCTGTGGTGTGTAGCATGGTCAAAATCCTTGGATAGATAATTCTGGACCATTCGGGCTATCATCTCTCCATCGTCATTTGTGATCATATACTCTGGCGGTGTTCTTTGTGACTTCATTTCTTGCACGCGCCTCCTATCTGCATCGCTGGCCTCTTGTTTTCCCCTGGATCCTGTGGGTTGGGACTTTTTGCGGTCTCTTGCGCGAGCTCGGCCTGTTGTTGCTGCTCCTTGGTTGGCTGCGTCTTATCCTTCTTCCTATTCTGGGTCCCTGTCTTCATTGCCCCTTCATTTGTATGTGTTATTTTTCCCTGGCCTGTTCTTAGTCTCTTGGGAACTTGGATTTCCTTTGGCTAGGTTTCTCCCTACCCTGCCTCTTCTTCTATTGTTCTTTCTGGCAATTCCTGGGTGAGGACTGGGATCCTCCATTCATCATCCCATTCATTGATGACCATGTCGATGTCACCCTCTTTGATACAGTAGTGTATATAAAGCCACTATTTATCAGGACCCTTCTTCACCTATATCCACATTATATGTCGTGTGGCCCTAAAGTTAGCAATGTCCCCATATCACACGACAACCTCTGGTGTTATTCTCAACATTTTGGAGATGGCTTCTTGTAGGTCGCATAGGTATCCTTCAAAGATGGACCCATTCATCCTTTTGTGACTAGCATTCGACGTATCCCTCAGAAGTAAGTATTTTTCTCCTTGGTTCGGTTTGGATCTGGTACAACACATTACATACCTTGGTTCTTTCCATCCCATGAAGGATATTAGTGTGATCACCCCTGAATAGTGAAATTATGTGCTGAGATCTTGCGCATCCTTACAGTCATCCAAGAATAAGTTCAAGAGGTACAGTGCCCAACTCACTGTGGTGCCTTCTGCGCATTGAGATTCAACTGCAACAACCCAATATGGGACTTCCTCCCTGTGGAATTTTCTTAGCATCTTGCAGGTTAATATTTCCGCACCCAATTGTGTTGTGGCATCATTGATCCTCTTGATAATGATCCCTCTTGTCCCCCTTTGTGT
>JASDQU010244806.1:483-28058 GCA_032191745.1 Picea mariana | reverse complement strand
AAGCAAGGTGATTTAGTACTGGTGTACGACAGTAAGTTTATCAAACACCCTGGGAAGTTCAGAACACATTGGCTCGGACCATATGAGATTGCCTATGTTACAGAAGGAGGAGATGCGCAGCTGAAGACATTGAAGGGAGACTGGAAGGAAAGGTTGGTGAATGGGAGTCGGTTGAAGTTGTACTATGATAACTAGCTGCCTCGCAGCTCTCAGTAAAAGCATGAGGAAAAGGGTCCAGGTACCAGGTGCAGTTGAAACTGGGTATCAGACACAGAAAAGACAGTCTGCACAAGGATGGAAATGAGGCATAAAGCAAAAATCAAGGGTTGCGCTGTGCAGTCCAAAGTCGAAGTAAAACAAGAGGATCAGATATGAAGTGCCTTGGGATGAGTCACAGGTGAGTGTTGGGGGCTTGTTGGCCCTTGGTTATGGAAGGAAGTGAAGAACAAGGAAGGAAAGGTAAAAAGCAAGCTTCGCAGGAGACATAGTAACTGTCACTGAGTCGAAGTGAGCAAAAGAGTAGGAAAGATGGAGTGAAGTGTGGAAAAACAAGAAATTGGACGAGGAGACCAGGGATGACAGATCAGCAAGAAAGAAGGATCATGGACAACTCATGAAGCAGAGAAATCCATCATTGGATGATTTGGAGCACCGCACGATGAAGAAGGAAAGACAGGCTGGCGAAGCCCGAAAAAAGCAGGTCAAGTTGACCTAGGGTTTTAGACACCTAAGGTTTTGGTATCTAGGGTTTTGGCACCTAGGTTTTGACCTAAGGCTGTCGATGAGGGATTGTAATGTATAAATAAAGGTCAAGAGGGCCTGGGTGGGGTTGTTGGTCATTGAGTATTGGTATGATATTGTTTTTATAGCTCTATTGTGAAGGGAGAGGATTGTATTGTGAGATCTTCAACTGTGTGTGAAGGTCAAGTCCTGCAGCTGGGTGCGCAGGAAGGGGAGAGAAAGAGAGAGAAGAAAGAAGATCTGCTAGCCGAGAGCGCAGATAAGAACTGTATGCTTTGCCTTAATAAATCACAAGCACAGTTCTATGGACGTAGCCTTAGAGAGAGGGTGAACCACGTATATTTTGTGTCGTATGTGTGATTGATGCTTGGATCTCTGTCATTGTTATATTGTTATTTACAGTCTTATGTTGGATCAGATCTATAGTTGTGCAGGATAGACCTAATTGATAAGTGGAATATGAATGATGTATTGTTGTTGTGATAGATCCACTTGATATTCCCCTGGTTGTAGACATCCCTGTCCTACAACCCCCCTCTTAAGCTACTTCGGGTGAGACTGCATCTGCCTCGCAGGTGCTACCGAAAGGGCTAGTAGCTAGGGCTTGTTGGTGGGCTCTTGGAGTGAACCTCGAGTTTGCCTTTGTTCCAACACAAGCCCATTAATAAATGAAACCACCTTTGAGCATGGTTTTATGATTTCAAGCTCATTAAAAAATGAAACCAACTTTGAGCATGGTTTTCTGATTTCAAGCTCATTAAAAAATGAAACCAGCTACGAGGATAGTTTTGCGTTTCTGTGGAAACCTCTCTAAACAATGAAACAGAGCCTACGAGGATAGTTTTCTGTCTCTGTGGCAACCTCATTAGAAAATGAAATAGAGCTTACAAGGATAGTTTTTGTGTCTCTGTGACAACCTCGTTAAAAAATGAAACAAAGGTTACGAGCATAGTTCTTCTCCTGTGTCAATCTCGTTAAACAATAAAGCATCCTGTCTCGAGCATAGTTCATGTTTATGTGTCAACCTCATTAAAAAATGAAATAGATTTCCCCTCTCTTCGATTGAGTCAAGTACTTTGTTACATAGAGTATTTGAAGCTTCATTTCATCCCCCTGTGTCGTTGGACGAAACGAAGCTTGGGGGGCAATGCTTATAGCCTTTGGACTTCGTGCTGAAGTTAAGTCACTAGCTTCTTAAGCTAGGGGAAAAGTACCAACCATCCTTGGATAATGCGTTGGGAAGTCACAAGCATAGTTTTTACTTTATTTCAAGCTTGTGTAAAAATGAAACCACCTACTTCAAGCATAGTTTTCTCTGATTCAAGCTTGTGTAAAAATGAAACCACCTACCTCAAGCATAGTTTCCTCTGGTTCAAGCTCGTGTAAAAATGAAACCAAGTCCAAGCATAGTTTTGTTTAGTTTTAAGCTTGTGTAAAAATAAAATCTATCCCAAGCATAGTTTTGTTTTGTTTTAAGCTTGCGTAAAAAGGAAAACAATCCTCAACTTAGTCTTTGTTCTTTTTCATACTCATAAATCAATGAGAATGTAACCAAGTAAAATTTTATCACTTTTTTGGACTCGTAAAGGTTCTACGAAAAAGGAACCCTCTGGAGTTCCCTTTAAGCTCTTTTCAGACTCTCTAAACATGAAAAGATTGTCAAGCGATATTGTTCTTTTCACGCTCGTTAAAGAATTTGGAGAAAACGTCTATTGAGCGGTAGTTTATCTCTTTTTCGGTCTCATCAGACTACTTTACGAAAAAGGAATACTCTAATCAAGCATGATTAGAAGAAGTTATGGATCCCTCTTTAAGTTCTTTTTAGATTCCATAAACATGAAAATACCATTGAGTTTGATTTCTTTGGACTCGTAAAACAAACATTGAAAGGCCCATATGGGACCGAACCACTCCTTCCTAGGGTTCGTTAAATATACTCTGGGGGACTCATATGAATTATGAGCTTACAGTTCAAGCATATGTTATCCTCCTCAACCTTCTGTAAAAATTAAGAGGTAATTGCCAAAAATGGTGGGGGGAAATTTGGGAAAGAAATGTATCTAAACCTGTATTCTATGGAAGAGCCGCTTTTGAACATGACACCCTTTCACCCACTTTATGTCTGGGTTGGAAAATATGTTTGTCTCTTGATCATATTCATTTACAAGATTACAATTTGGTATGTGATCCTCTTTTGTTGAGTCAGTGTTGCTAAGACATTTGTCGTGTCGTCAATATGTTCAAAGAGAAGTTCAACCTAGAAAGCCTTCTATTGCGTCGGCCATTTCTGCAAACCTTAAGCCTTCTATTGTGTCGACCATCCCTTAGTAAGTCTTGAATCACTTGTTACTCTGATCTACTTCAAATATTTTTACTCGTTTTGTGTCATTGACGGGGGAAGGCCCTCATGTGACAAGTCTTTTCCTGTCGACTCGAACTAATTATCCATGAATTAGACTTAGAAACTAATTGGTACCTTGGAACTTGCATGCCTCAATGGAAGGTTTCCTCGCTTTCTACTGTGGGTTTTCATTATTGACCCTTGATCGGGAGATTTCGCCGAGTGTTCGACTTCAGCTCATAAATTCACACCCGTTGGATTGTACTAGTGTACCTTGGGAGTCATTGACATTAATGGTGATTTCCCTCGCACTTGTTAACGGTATTCACTAATGATTGGTAATCAAGTGGTTTCTACCATGTTCGACTTCAACACATGTATTTGCATGGTTAGATTCATACTATAGAGTGGTGGAGATGAAGACCCTGGATCTTTTCTGATAGATTCAGGTTGCGTTGGAGTATATTCATATTGTACTGTTGCATAGATCCACAATGTATGTCTCATGGTTATGTTCAAATTTGAGTCTTTAACACATAGATCCACAGTGTATTTTTGGTGGCTATGTTCAGATTTGAGTCATATTGGCATGGATCCACAGTGTATGTTTGGTGGCCATGACCTGTCTTACTTGACATGGATCTTTTCATGTCGGCATCTATGCTTTGAGTCATTTGTATTATGAGTATGGGAATGCCTACCTCAGTGATGATATATTATTGTACTTTGTTTCATTGTTTGTTGCAGGTTTCCGACCGATGTGTTCCTTGTTATCAACACACACTCGACAAAGTATTTCAGTTATTACTATGTTCTAACTTCATACTTTGGGGGGCTTATTGTTACACATTATTTTTGTCACCCCTATGATCGTTAATGATGTACACCTATCCTTTGTCTTTAGAAGGATTAATTGCCTTAATCCCTAAAGAAGAATGAAGATGAACTTTCCCAGAGAGATGAAATTATCTTTTCCTTTGTAAAAAACCTTGTAAAGAAGGATCGTCGCACCTTGCTCAGTGTTAAGGGTGCGACGATCTAGGATAGATGCAAGTTGCACCACAGTGGCTTGTGACATTGTCGCAGTTTGCTTAGTGTTAAGGGTGCGGCGATTGCTCGTACAAAGAAAAAGAGAAACTTCTCGATGCTTTTAGAATAGAAGATTTGAGGGTGAGGTGGCCTCCGATTGGTTTGGATCTAAGTCACATCCCTGATCTCATGGGATCATCCTAACCTCCTCACCCTATCCTTTTCATCTTATAAAAGGAGGGGAGTTCTCATGGGAAGGTTAGTTTTTTTCAGTGAGCTTTTGGAATAGAGTTTGGATTAACTTCAACTATAGCTAATTCATATTGAGTGTTTGGGACTATGTTGGCTTTGAGCTTCACTTTGTCAAGCTGAGATCATAAGTAGCTGTCATATCTACAATCTTAAAATCCGTGGAGCAGAAGTGTGTGGGAAGCAAGGAACTGTTGGAAGAGACCCTACAACATCAAGGCATCAATTGTATTCTCCTTTTCATATTTCTAATACAATAATATATTTATTTCCCATAAAATTGTTCTTATTTTATTGTATGACTCCTTGATCACATACATAGGTTTTGTTAAGTATGCATTGTTGCTTTCACTTCGTTGGCTTATGTCTTTTTACAAGTTCAACATCCTGTAAGCCTTGAAACAGAGCAAGGATGACACTAGCGAGGACAAGCGACATTTAAAAGGTATGTCATTCATCTCTTGTTAGTTAGTATGCTTGACAATTAAAACTTAGGGAAAGTTTTATATTTTGTCTTGTTTTGTTCTAGTTTTAGGGTGAAACTAGGGAGATCTGTTTGTGTCCGCAGTTACCGATTTGTTTGATAACACTGACCTCAAACTCAGGTCCACACAATTTCGTGGGGGATAAGGGGCAAGCAGACTCCAAATAATTTTCAATCATGTCTCACTCACATGCATCCCTATCGTTGTCGAAGGGAATGATCATTGGTGCAAAGGCATCGCCACCTTCGGGGATGAAAAAACCTAGTTGTGTGCTTGCGAGAAGGGGGAGGTGTTGGAAGGTGCATAAGGAGAAGAAAAGGATGGAGTTCGATGATGATGTGGGGATAGGATATATTCTGAGCCTGGAGGGGAGGACGACGACAGGTCATTTCTGTGGCAATTATGTCACTCTGGTGACTGTGAAGTCTTGGTTGGAGAATAAATGGGGGAGTTTATTGGGATATTGTCTGGTTTATTACACGCTTGTAAGAGGGTGGATTTGTTTCATCTTCCAAAATCACAAAGATCTTATGGAAGTCTTTAGCAAGACGTTGGGATGGGGACCATCGAGTCTAGTCTTAAAAGATTGGTTGATATCCTTCGACCCGATCCAAGATGTTCAGTCACCCTCAAAGGTCTAGGAAATTCTGCCCAATTTGCCCATTGTTTTTTGGCAAGAGGATATATTCATGGCAATTGGTAATAGAATCTAGACATTCGTCAACTTAGAACCGGATTGGGAATCGAAGCCTGGTCGTAGGTGGGCATGGCTCCAAATTGAGGCAGACCTAAGGGAAGGGCTGCATGACAAGATAGAGTTAGTATGGGGCGGTTTTTCCTGCCATCACGATTTGACTATCAGCATGTCCCATTTTGTTGTTTTGGATTCCATGAAGTTGGGCACCTACAAGTTCAATGCAGGCATCCCCCTTCACACTTTCCTCCATTTTCCAAAGTGTCGAAGCAAAAACAAGCAATTGTTGATTCAAAGTCGAAAAAGGTGGCAAAAGCGGGAGGAAAGGTGCAAAGTCGCTCAAAGCATGCAAGGGTCGCTTCTTCAAGTATCAACGATTCAAATTCATTGTCAGATAGAATTTTCGGTAAGATTTATCGTTCTGATGAAAAAATTATGTTGCTTCCTTTAGAAGGTTCGATGGAAAATTTTAAAGTACAAAGTCGCTGTCCCCTCGTCACTCCTCCTAAGTCAGCCTCGCCTAATTTTCTCCCCAATCCTTAGATTGGTGTCCCTTTTTCCAAAGGAGATCCCAAGGTGGTAGAGCCAGTTCAACCCATCATTCCCAAGGAGGAATTTTTGGAGCCACTGAGAGAGGCTTATAACTCTCCTGCTAAGTTGGTGTTGTCCTCTCCTGAGCCTAGCTTAAAGTCCTCATTTAAATCAGACTATTTGCTTCGGTCTAAGGTTAGCAAGGGGCTTGGAGAGGAGGTCCTTAGGGGGTCTGACTATGGATAAAGGAGTGCGGGGTCATCTTGGGCAGAAGTCATATATATCGTTGGCTCATAAGTAAGCAGTAAAGGAGATCGAGAGTGGGAAACATCAAACCATTGTATGGGCCCTTAGAGCGGGAAAATACCAAGAAACCTCCCTCAAATGATTGTGCCCTTTTTCAATTCCAGAGGAGTGGGGGTGCTCTAAAATTGCAAGCCATTGAGCAACTGGTTTAATTGTGCAACATGAACCTCATTATCATCCAGGAAACAATGTGTTGTGGTTCTAAAGCAGTGGTTTTCTTTAGCAATTGGTTAAAAGGATGGATTTTTTTCTCTGTCGATGCAAAAGGTCTCTCCAGAGGTTTATTAACACCTTAGAGTCCTCACATAAAAGTGACTTTCATGTTATCCCTTCCTTCACATACAATGGGTCAGGTTTTTTGTAGCAAGCTAAATTGTTCCTTTAAAGTAATTAATGTGTATGGCCCCTATTCAAATCGATGTCAATTTTGGGAGGGGCTTAGCGAGTCAGGTTAATTAAATTNGGGGGGGGGGATCGTAATTTCACAACGTCTTTGAAAGAGGTTTGGGGCAAAATCCTGCATCAAGATCCGTAGGAAAATTATTTCACCCATTGGATGGAAAAACACCAACTAATTGATTTAGCGCCAAATAAATTATCTCAAACTTGGAACAATGGAATAAAAGGAAGGGATTTGGTCGCCAAACGACTTGACCATTTCTTGATATCCAAAGGAATCTTTGATAAACCGTGGTGTTTCAAGTCCATAGTGGAAATAGGAGGGATATCCGATCATCTACCCATTGTTTTAGAAGTTTTTAAAGCTAGAGATAGGAAGCCACACCCACTAAAGTTTAACAAAAACTGGCTAAAGGAGGAGGGTTACAAGAAATTGGCAATGGACACACGGTGCCCTCTAGTAGAGGAGGAGGGTTATTCATTTATGCAACAGTTTACAAAAAACATTCAAAATATTAATAAAGTAACTCCATCATGGGCCAAGGACCATAGGTTAAAAAATGCAGCGTCTATTAGAGAAGTGGAAGATAAGCTTGGCCTCCTTCTCATAGAAAGGGATGCAGGGTATTTATCCAAGGGAGAAGAAATCAAAGTCAAGTCTTTAATGAGGAGAAAATAGGAGTCATTGGTAGTGGAAGAATCAAAATGGCAAAGGGACAACAATGTGAAGTTCTTCCATAAATTTGAAAGTTATCGAAGGATAACAAATTATATTTGGGAGATTAAGGATTTGGAAGGGTGAAAGGTGACCTCGAGTGGAGAGATAGAAGAGGCAGGTAAAAGCTTCCTTTTTAACTTATTTAAGGAACATGCGGGGTGCCCCATCTCTGAAATCTTAAATGTTGTTAATGTTTTTCCTTGATCTTTCTCAGTCAATTTGAATGAGTCCCTACTTACTAAGATCTTCAATAAGGAAAATTTAGACACTTTATCCTCCTTTCATAAATGCAAAAGTCCTAGTGTCACGAATCATACCTTGGTTTTTACGATCTGCTCAAGCAGGACTTGTTTAAGGTAGTCCACGAGTCCTAGAGTGAGTCTTGGGGTATTTAATACTACTTTCTTGGCTCTCATTCCTAAGAAGTAGGTTCTTGTTTCTTTTGAAGATTTTTGTCCTATTGCTTGTTCCAATCTAATATACAAGATGATAGCGAAAATCATTGCTAATCATCTCAAACCTATCTTCAGTGAGGTAATTTTCGAGGAATAGTATGGATTATTATTTGAAAGACAAATACATGATCCAGTTTCCGTTTCTTGAGAAGCCCTGCACTCTATCAAGACTCAAAAGATTCTTTTATTTCCATGAAACTTGACCTCTCAAAACCATACGACAAGGTGATTTGGACCTTTGTTAAGTTAAATCTCACCAAAATGGGGATGGATCTAAAGACGGTCAATTGGATCATGGGGTGCATCGAATCCTCATCGTTCATTGTCCTCATAAACGAGTCTCCCTCTAGGTTTTTTTGGGCTTCAATAGGGCTTTGTCAGGGATGCCCTCTATCCCCCTTTCTTTTCTTAATCATCATCGATGGTCTTAGTCTAATGATCAAGAAGGCCCAAAGAGATGGTCTTTTGAAAGGACTGAAAATCAACACCTCATAAATCCTTTCAGATTTAATATTTGTTGATGATGTTATTCTTTTTGGTGCATGGACTGTATCAGAATTCCAAGCTTTAAAAGGAATTTTGGATCTTTTATGTATTTCTACAAGTATGCAAATTAATGGGTCAATGTCCATAGTGCTTGCATATGGTATTCAGGAGGAAGCCTCAAAGAAACTAGCAAGAATTTTGTCGTTTGAAAGGAAAGTCTTTGATGAGAGGTTAAAGTATTCAAGCTTTGTGTTAAAGCCAAATGATTATCAGTTCAAGGATTGGGCATGAATGGTAAGGACGATCCAATCAAATATATTTTTCTAGGCACATAGGTGGCTTTCAAGAAGAGGTAGACTAATGCTACTAAAATCGGTGCTCAGTAGTATCTCAGTGTATTGGACAACACTTGCAAAAATTCCCAAATACATTTTAACAAAGATTTGGAAAAAATGTTTTCATTTCTTGTGGTCGGGAAACAAGGAAAACAGGGGAATATCTCTAGTAAAATGGTTTAGGTTGGCTATGCCAAAGGAATCGGGGGGATGGGGAATCAAAAACATATATTGGTTTAGTGGAGCTTCGGCAGCAAAAAACTTGTGGAGGTTGATCCACAATGATCTTTCATGGGGGAGGGTCATGGCCTCTAAATACATCCCATGACTGACTTTCCTAGAGTGGATCGAAATGCTAAGGAAAACGACGCTCAATAGCTCGATCGGTTAGAATTCTATGGTGGAGGTATTTCCTCTTATTGGAACTCATTTGGTATGGAATGTAGGGAATGGAAAGAAAATTAGGATAGGGGAGGACCCTTAGGTCAACTCAGGAGAAGGATATAATCTTTCATAATATCTGGAGGGAGATCTTCACAATTGTGGTATCTTCTATCTAAATGATGTAGAAATTGGGGACTCATATCGAATTAGAAGAGGTTTTTGGAAGTCAGGTGAATTGTTGGAGCTCAGAGGATAAAATGAAGAAGAATGGGAAGGATATTTAAATCTTCTCAAGTCCAATTTCATCACTCTAAGGGAGGACGAAGAGGATACGTATTATTGGACGGGCACTGAGAAGAAAAGAGCATACACAACAAAGCTAGGATACCTAACACAAGCAGAGAAAGTGTTCATAGGTGGAAGAAAATGGTGGTGGAGTTTTGCATGGAAATCAAATGTGCCTCTTAAAGCAAAAATCCTTGTATGGTTGGTTATGGAGAATAAGATCTCGACCTGGGACAATGGACTGGAGAGAGGATGAAACAGACCCAATAGATTCCCTCTCCGTAAGTTTGATTCATAATCGGTTCAACAACTCTTTATGTTATGTCCATTTACGAAGCAGGTTTGGCAAGGGCTATCAAAGGAATTCAAAATAGAAAACCATGTCCCAAATAAGGACCTGGAAGTTTGGCTCAAATTGTGGCAGGAGAATATGGTAAACAAAGAATATTTTTCTCTTCCTTTCTTTTTTATTTACTTTGTTCGGTGGTCAAGGAACTCATTAATCTTTCAGGATATCTAGATCCCATATGAGGTAACAATAGGCTTGTCGGAAAGCTCTCTACGAAATTCAAAACAAAGAAAAAAAACAAAAAAATTTGCTTGCCCGTCATGCTTCCTTTGGAGGAAGGGGTCCCCTAGGGATTCTTTTGTTGATATTATGGTAGTTGTGGGAGGTATTAACCTCTATGTGTAACCTTTGACGAGACTAGAATATTCTAGGAAGCAAGAGAAACCCTAAAACGTTGGATAATAACCCTAGAAGACAAGTCGGCTCAAGAGAATAATTAATAATGAGTTATTAGCCTCCAGGAAGAGAAGTCGATCCAGTTAGGTGAGTTGGAGTAGTATAAATAGAGGGAGCTAGAGCTCATTTGGAGTCACTCACTCTCACAACTGCATAAGGATAAGTGGTGTGCATGACTGGAGGAGAGTTTCAGTTGCTGCAGTGGTGACTTGGTCTTTGGTTATGGTTGAAATTTCTGCTTGGTTATGTTTTGGACTTTCTTCCTGGTATGATAGCCTTGGAGAGAGGTAAGCTACATCGGCTGGCTATTGGTTCTAGGGTTTGCTTCCATAATTTTTCTCTCTGTCAAGGTTAAGGTGCTCAGGGGTGGCCTTTGTGCCTATGCTTGTGTGACAATATTTCTATATTGTCTACAGTGAAACAAGCACACCTATTATTCTAATAGGTTATGGACCCACACTATCTTTGGATAGTCTAACAACTGAAAGGTAGATTGGGAGGATTTGCTTAGTTGTAGTTGCAGTTGCAGTCAAAGTTTTTACTGCAGCAACGAAACCCTAACCCTCGTGTTAAGGCACCTTAAGTGAAGCGCTCAACCTAATTCCTGGATAACCTAGTGCGCCCTAGCCTAGAACACCTCCTGGTACTCTCAGCAAGCCAAGATGTCAAGTTTGGAATTTTGGTCAAAGTCAACATTTGACCAAGTCAAAATCTAAGGTTGATCAATCAAAATAAAAGGCAATTATGAAGACAAAAGAACTAGCATGAAAAAAGTGTATGTTGCGCCCAAGAGAAATCTATTGAAAGGAACATTATGAAGATTACCAATCCTTTAGCAGCTAAACCTCTCATCCAATAAAGTCATTCTAAGGTTTACTGTCACAGTTGGGTAACAAAGGTATGCACCTATACATGTTCTTTTAATTTGTATCATTAGCATGAGTGTGTTTGGAAGAAATGTACAAGGGATCTTGTCCAAAGCAATGATTTTGGATTCAGTGCATTCAAAAGATCAACACACTCTCCAGGTTTGACTTGATATGTCTCTCGTTGTTATGGCATTATGAACTTCTAGTCAAAGTTAAAACTATAAGCTAAATTTAGTCAAGATATTATAAGGTTGAGATCGTATTCTCTAACTCAATTTTTTTGTCAAGAGAGCATATTGTTTTAAGTTTAAAAGACAAGTTAGAAATGATACTTGTCTCAGAAGAAAARCAATCCAAGTGGAACAACAACAAGACTCCAGGTTTGCATATCAAGTTTGACATCTTTATTATTGTCACTCAAGTGAGTATTAAYAAGTACTTAGTAGCTTATACTACTTAGTGTACTTATTTGCAAGCATGAACTAACACCTTCTCTAGGAGATATTTCTTGTTCTTGTTCTCAGACAAGATGATCTTGGTAATGCTACCAATAAACTATCCTTCATATGAAAGATGTTGTATCGTAAACATTGTTGTTCTTGTTGTCTCGGACATGTTATTTCATGAAGGCTATCATGAAGATGTATTTCCAGGATTGTAGCACTTGCCTCTATCCTTGTCCTTATTCTTGTTTTGATTTCCTATCATAAACATATTGTCTTAGATCTTTCTTTTGTTTCTTGTCCTGTTCCGGGCAGGTATCCTTGTGAAATATGTAGACAAAACTTGATGAACAATCTTTGTGGAAGCTGTCATAGAATAAGTTTATAAGGATGACACTTTGCAGAAAGAAAAGAGAGATGCAACAGACAAAAGCATGGACTCTCTCAGATAGAGGGAATTGATTGCAGAATTCTAGAAACATACAGTCTCGAAATAAAAACAAGGAAGTTCTTGATATTGTTCATTCATGCATGAAGCCGAGATTAGGAGGGAGCTAATCCCAAATGATATAATCCATTAAAGAATATGTGAAGACTTATAAATGGAATCTTTGATAGATACAAGATGAGATTTAGGGCTAGAGGGTTCTCCCAAAAGGAGGGAGAAGACTATATTGACAACTTGTTCAAGTAACCAAATATACCTCTACCTGAGTCACTATATCTCTTGTAGTATACATGGGTTGGAGATGGATGTAAAGACTGTTCTTCTTAACAAAGTAATTGAAGAAGAAGCACATGTAGAGCAACCTCAATATTTTGAGGTATATCAGAGAGAGACCCATGTATGCAAATGGAAGAAAATCTTGTATGGATTCAAGCAACTTGGTGTAGAGCCTCTCAGGTATAACTAAAGCATGGTGAAAACTTCATGTGACAGAGGAATTGTATAGAAACAGTTCTTCAAAAGTCCAAGATAATGGATTGCAAATCCATGGAAAACTCACATGATGACAAATCTGAAGAAGTTGAGAGACTCTGATTCAGTAGAACCGTCCCTGTATCGACAATTGAATGGCTCCTTGATGTATTTGAAGAATACTCAGTCGAATATTTACTTTGCTATGAAAATAGTTCCGGGTGGAACCTAGCCATGAGAATTGAATAATCGCAAAGCATGCCTTGAAATATCTTCGTGGGACGTTTGAGTTATGATATACAACTGCATGGATTTATTGATTCATATTGGGCAGGGAGTGCAAATGATAGAAGAAGTGCTTCTTGGATATGTTTCCGTTTGAGCTTTGGCACAATATCATGGGATAGCAGGAAACATAAGTTTATTGCACTCACCACTGCAGAAGCAGAGCATATTATGGCTTGTGATGCTTGTATGGAAGCAGTGTGGCTCTGTAAGCTGGTTTCTAGACTGTTTGATCAGGTGTTGGATTCGACCATGATATATTGTGATAACCAGAGCTATGTGAAGCTCTGAGAGAACCTAATGTTCCATGACAGGTCGAAGCACATTGAGATCAAGTACTATTTTCTCTGTGATAAAGTCCAGAGGGGAGAAGTAGTTCTCTAGTATGTCTCCACTGATGAGCAAATAGCATATATTTTGGTAGAGCCTCTATCCAAGATGAAAAGTTTTCATACTTAAGGGACAAGCTGGGATTCATGGAGATGACTTCCTTATTGGAAAGGGAAGTGATTACTCCCCAGGTTGCGAGGGAGGACTAATATGTTATTGATATATGGACAGTGATTTTCCAGTTTGGAAAATGGTCCAAGTTGGGTAGTCACTTTCCAGACCAGAAAGTGGTCCAAGATTTTCGACGGACAATCATTTTCCAATTTAGAAAATGGTCCAAAACGAACAATCATTTTCGTAACAAAAATGGTCAGATAGGTTGTTGATGTACCATAAAGAACGATTTCCCTTGTGGCCAGTGTGGGGGAATGGTCTAGTATAGTCATTCTCCTTGGCAATTACTCTGAGAAGTGGTCGAGTAGAATGGCATGCCTCTCTTGACAATCATTCTTTCAAAGTTCACAGTTGTTAGCAGTTTCAAAGAATGGTCCGATGTAGGAGGTTGGTACAGGACAATCATTTCCGTAGGAAATGGTCTGGACAGTCATTCCCTAGGGCAGACTCATTCTCTCCAGGTTGCATTGTGATTAGTGCCGGAAGAATGGCCAGTTAGGTTGAATGGTCCAAGTTCAGCAGTCAGGGACAGTCATTCCCTAGGGTAGATTCATTCTCTCCAGGTTGCGCTGTGATTAGTGTTGAAAGAATGGTCGAGTTAGGTTGAATGGTCTAGGTTCATAAATCAGGGAAAATTGTTCTTCTATGCTTGGGAAGAATAGTCCAGATAGTCCATGGATGATGTTTAACTTTTCGAGGGCAGATGCTCTTCCAGATCTCACAGATGTGAGTGGAAGAATGACCTAGATGACTTAGTTTGTATCATGATATTGTTTATACAAGTTGATATCAGATGATATGATTGTTGTGGAGACTGTATGTCTCTGGAAAATAACTTTATGTTACTGTGGTGGATGTGATCCACTGGTAGTGATTGTGTGTCACTGGTTAGTAGCCATATGCTATTAGGAGTTGTTGTGTACCACTGGATAATATTTGTATATTACTATGGGTAGACACTGTTGTGTTCTATTGGATGACATTATAACATCAATATGATACTATCTGATTGCCATGGAGACTACCACTAGTGTTGGAGTTGATTTCTAGCTAGATGGATAGTCAATGTGTTGGTGGACAGGCATTCTCTAGGTGGAGAGTGGTCCAGACAGAATAGATTGCTCGTGGACATGCATTCTCTTTGTGGAGAATTGTCTAGGTTAACATATTGATGACATATTATGGACTGGTATTTTCCTAAGGCACAGATTGTGGCCCAATTAGGAAAATGGTTCAGGACCGATATTTTTTAAGGCATATGAGTAGAGATTGATCTCTATGGCACATATGACCCGATTAGAAAATAGTATGAGACTAACATTCTTGTAGGAATGGTCTTTGTAGACCATAGGGTGGATTTCAACATCTTGGAAGACCGAAATTATTCTAGGACATAGGTCCATATTAGAAGAATGATCCTTGCAGCCCATTGTGGAGCTTTCAACATCTATAGGGAAAACTATTCTTCTAGGATGTATGTCCAGATTAGAAGAATGGTCCTTGTATCACTATGTTGAGTGAGTGACTTTTTTAGCATCATGCCTGATTACTCAAATGGATTATGGCCTCGAGAGGTGATGCAATTGACGCTGTTAGATGATATTGATAGTGGTGATGGTGCTCGTGATGCGATCATGAGATAGCCTGTGTGGCTATGTTGTTGCTATCGGTTGAATGGTATGTTTGTGCTCAAGACCATTACCTTTAATACCTCCCTAGCTAGGAGGGAGTGTTGATATTATGGTAGCTGTGGGAGGTATTAACTTCTATATGTAACCTTTGATAAGACTAGAATATTTCAGGAAGCAAGAAAAACCCTAAAATGTTGGATAATAACCCTATAAGACAAGTCGGCTCAAGAGAATAATTAATATTGAGTCATTAGCCTCCGAGAAGAGAAGTGGGCCCAATCAGCTGAGTTGGAGCGGTATAAATAGAGGGTGATAGAGCTCATTTGGACTCACTCACTCTCACAACTGCACAAGGACAAGTGGTGCGCATGACTGGAGGAGAGTTGCAGCTACTGCAGTGGTGAATTGGTCTTTGGTTATGGTTGGAATTTATTCTTGGTTATGGTTTGGACTTTCTGCCTGGTATGCTAGCCTTGGAGAGAGGTATACTACCTTGGTTGGCCATTGGTTCTAGGGTCTACTTCCAAAATTATTCTCTATGTCAAGGTTAAGGTGCTCGAGGGTGGCCTTTGTGCCTATGGTTGGGTGACAATATTGCTATATTGTCTACAGTGAAATGAGCACACCTATTATTCTAATATCTTTGATGGGTATACTGCTAGGTGTGGTGTTGGGGTTGTCCTATATATCTCCAGCTCTCGTTATTTTCAAATTTGGTACACTCTCGGGCCAAGATCGAACACTAAAGTGGAACTAGCCACATTATGGGCCTTGTTATTTCATATCGAAACATTAAACTTGAGGAAGGTTCGGGTATTTGGTGATGCATGGGTAGTGATATATTGGGCAAAAGGTAAGGCTCAACTTCAGGTGGGCAACTTGCAACCTCCTATGTCGCAAATTCGCTCTTTTATGAAAAAGTTGGAATGGATCTCTTTCAACCACATTCTTAAGGAATTAAATGAGATGGTTGAAAAACTCTCCAAAGAGGTGTTGTCTCTGGATGACAAGGCTTTCATAGTGCAAGAGTACTTTGACAACAAAGAAATGAATTTTTGATTATAGTATCTAGCAGTCATAATGGAACATTTTTTAAGGAAATGAAGGATATGTAAAAAAAATTGAATAGTGAAGGAAGTATAGAAACAAATAAGGTGGCTGGTAGGCCAATAAATGATCTAGGTGGATATCGGTGGCCACCCACCTCTTCCAACTGGCTCAAAACAATTTTCTGACAATTTTGGCAATTTACTATTTTTAGCAGTTTAACTTCTGGGGCCATTTTGAGGGCCTAAATGAAAGTTTTTCGAGATCGAGCTTCTGAATGATAGCTAAAGGCATGATTGAGCCCCCAAAATGAATCTCCTCGAAGATACCTTTCCAACGGGATATCATATGCCAACAGTCATGTGGGCCCCGTTTGGGTAAGTTAGTACATCAACTTCCCGAGGTCGTAACTTTTGCATACGATCTCCGTCACCTGTTAATAATCTATAGTCATTTCGTTCTGCTTATAAAATCCAGATCAATAAACCTTGAATGTATCTGAAATGATAAAAGATAGTTCCTGTTATCCACCAGTTTGCACAAGCTGGATTTCCTGAAGAACTGCCAAATAATGAGCAATCAATGCTCATATGACAGAGTTCAGAGTTCAGCCGGTCTTGCAAAAGACCCCTTTTTTCCGCATTTCCACCATTGTAATAAATGTCCTGAGTATGAGATATTGTAAAAGGCTATTGGCCACCTAAGACCTAGGAGTGAGCATGTACTCTGAAGTGTTTTTTTTACTTGTTAATTATTTTTTCTGCTTGCCTTTGTGAGCGATTAAATCATTTCTAAGTTTTTTCACTTAGAAGACTTACTCCAGAGCCGGAGTATGTGCTGGCGATCAGGTCTTGGCATGGAAAATCCAATGTCTAGTGTCTAAATGTATTTGAGATCATACTAGGACATCTTGATTGAGTCATTTGGAAATTGCGGCTAGGTTTGATAGTTTTTTTTTTTATAAGTTTTAGTGAATTAACTAAATTCCCGCAAAAATGGAATTTTTTTAATTCCGAGTCAATAAATTGTAAAAGTATGGCATCAAACATTGTCATATGCCATATTTATAGTCGTTTTCCAGTTCAAAGTAGCATGTAAACCCTTATTTCCCATCTTTCGAGACAAAAAAGTGATTATTATCACTAAAAAATCAAAATAACTCGAAAATTACGGAAAATGGATAATTGAATTCATTTCCTAAAATTAAGGAGAACTGGGGAACATGTCAAAAACATGTTCTTTCATGTCCCTAGTTGACTGGAATCCTAAGGCGAGTTAGCTAAAGGTGAGGTCAACTTGATTAAGATGACAAGGACATGGGGGAGATCCCAATGAAGGGACTCGACGCCACTTTCCTATGTGGCGCAATCTAAAGGAGGGGCCTGCATCCCTAAGCTACCCACTCGTCCCAACACTCCACTCCACTCACACTCACTCCCACTCTTCCCCACATCACTCTCCATCCACCTTCCATCACTCCCCTTTCACTCATACGTATCTCCCTATTCACTCACGCATTTCCCCTCTTAGCTCACGCATTCCTACACCCTAACCCTAACACATCTCTAATTTGGAATTGTCACTCCATTTGCTATATAAGCAAGGTCGACCTCTCCCATTTGGTTAGTTCGGTTTTGGGCAAGCATTGTACTATTGTTGTAATATTTCTATGGAATAATAAAGACTTTGGAGTTCAAATGTTGTGGATGCTATGTGTGGATACTTTGATCTAATGTCATTTTCTTCATGAGGTAACATGTATCTTGTATTTAAGTTTTGTGATTAAGTTGTAAGGCTTTGAAGGTATGCTATCATACAGTAGGATAAGATTAATCTAGTTTGATGCATCTTGTTTCTTCCTTATCTCATAGAATTTTACATTGCATGCTTCGTTTTCAGTTAAACTAACATGCATGTTTGAGCGCTGTTGTGTAGGGAAGACCTTTAACAATTTTGTTGCAGGATTGAAGTGTATAGTTGCAGGTTCCTCAAGCTTGAAGGATTGACAGGCTGTTGTTTCAACCGTCATCGTCCAAGAGATTCAAAGATCGATCTCCCTCTACTCCTCATCAAGAGAACCCCATAGCCCAAGTGTTCCAGGCTCAAGCAAAAACTCCAAAATCTCGATAAATTTCTTTCCCCTATCCTTTTTCTTTGGTTGCATGCTGCTTATAATAGTTTTAAAGTTCATTTCTAATATCTAAAGACTGCATGCATTTACTTTCTAGATCCAGTTATAATTTTGTCAATTTCAAAGAGTAGATCTAGTCAATTTCAAACAATTTTTTGGTCTATTTTCACCTAGATCTTAGATCAAATTATTATTTTGTTTTAATTTCAATATCAAGCTATATAGATGTCCCATGTTTGATGTTTTAAAACAACAAACAAAAGCAACTAGAAGAGCCTAGGTTAGGTTCATAAAAGGTGTCTAAAAAATCCCAAAATTTCCAGTTTTGCCTTAGAATTATTATTATTATTTTTTTTTATTATCCAAAAATTTGATAATTTTTTTTATTGTTTAAAACTTCTTTTCATCACTTTCTAACTTAATTTGCTTGTTGTTTTCTTGCAGCAATAACAGATCCAAGGGGAGATTTTGCCAAAATTTGGCGAAATCAAGGCTCCTGGGGCACCCTGGGGGGTTTTAACTTCATCAAACGAAGTTTTCCTTTCTTCTTCTTATTTCTTGTATTTCTCTAAATGATCCAGTTATAAAGATCCTTCTTCTTTATAAAAATCTAAAAGCTCAAAGTGAACCTTTGTTCTCTGTTGTAATAGTGCAATAAAAGTGGGCCCTTTGTGCCCAGTTTTCTCCATCCCCATTAGGGGGATTTGTGTTCTTGGTTTGGTTTCTTTATCTTGTGATTGATGCATGCTTAAAATCTCTTAATCAAACACAAAAGTCAAGTACATCGAACACACAATAAACACTCATAATTTCATGCATGTTAATTAAGAAATCTTAAATCTATCATGCATGCTTAGTTCAGTTTTGTTTCAAGTCTCTTTCTTTAGCAATAAATCTTGCAACTTTGTTTAATTTAAAAAGTATCTTGTGATTTACCTTTCAACTACAAAGTAGGGTACTAAATCTATGTGTTGCAACAAATCTTTCTTTTCTTCAAGTATTTGTGCAAGTCCTTCAATTGCAAAGCAGGGTGTATGGTTTATTTCTTTCAAAAGCATTTCAAGGTAATTGAACCTTGCTAGTATAATTAGGACAATCTCTGAAGTAGTTAGCTTGATGTAAGGAAAATGCCTAAAAGTGGCCCGCGAAGTAAGGCAATCCCTCTCGTGACCTGGTTTTCCCACCCGTTTTGGACATCCAACACTTTTAGTGAGTTTGTTGGTGAGACCATTTGGGTTTCGACAAACTCTCCATAAGTTCCAAGCAAAGAGCTAGCCTCCAAAGGGGCCAAACATTCTTCGGTAACTGAACATCAATTTACCTTAATAAAATTTTCGATCTACACTGCCCACGACTCCATTTAAGGCACCGGTAAAAGGTATATCTATTTATCTTATTTGAGCAGTATTTACATTTATGCATCTTGTCTAACTTTTATGCTTAAAGTCTTGCAGATCTTGTATCCTTTGATTTATGCATGTTTATGAGCAAAGTACTTTATATGATGATGAATGCTAAATGTTAATTGATCAAGTTTTATTTCAAGCAATAAGCTCCTAGATTTAAGTGCTTTTGCTTTCTTAGTTTAGAAAAGCCTTAGATTATTTTTCATAGGGATTACCCCCCTTGGCTTCGCTAGGAGTTGAGGATCAGGTGACAACACCTTGACTCGAAATTTGCCCCCAAGGACACACCAAGTGGATTCAAGGTTTCTTCCACGTTACCCCAGGTGTGTATAAGGACGACAACAATTCCTATGGGGACAACAATATGTATATTCTCCTTTTGGTTGTGAATATAAAGTTTTTCTTTCTTCGGAAATATATATATATATATATATATATATATATATATATATATATAAAGCAATTCAAAGTAGAAAATTTCGTTTGTTAAAACAATTTAATGATGTGCTACTCAGTATAAGGGAGAGTATGAGGAAGACGTATAATTCCTTCCACACTAGTTGACACTTAGCGCTATATATATATATATATATATCCATTTTAACTTCGGATCAAGTCTTTCCAGGTGAATTTTTTTCAGATGGAAAAAATCAGAGGAAAAGTTTGCACCTCTCAATATTTCAATATTTTAATCCTCTATTAGTTAAAAACTTAACATTTATTACTTTCATTTTCTCAAGTTTTTGAATTTATTTTCTCAAACTTTTCATTTTAAATTGAAGAAATATATATTGTTTTGGATTTATTTTCTCAATTTTTTTAGTTTGAACTTAAAAAATATGTATCATTTATGTATATAATGTAAAACACGGAAAAATAAGATAGTACTGCCCAATAAAAAAACAAACTAACTTAAATTGAATCTTAACCTTTGGGCGTTGAGAAGTTTCAATATAGTGTTTTATCTCATAGTTTAAAAAAAAATTATGAATTTTTTATCTTCTTTTTAGCAATGTGAAATTTACATACAGTTTATTTATTTCTCTTGATATTTAATGGTATATGTTAATTTTAAAACATTTTTATGAGTCTTTTATTGTTTTTTTTTCAAGGAAAAAAACTTAAATTTTATTCATATTTGATAAAACTTACAATCTGAAGAAAGCATGATAACCCATGTTTTTTGTCCCAAAAAATGGGGGGCCCATCCAGAGCCACCCAGTGTCAGAAGCATAGAACTGTGCAAAAATTGTGCTAGTTTGGTATAAGAAGCATAAGACTAAAAAAAATATATGCAAAAAGAAAGGAGTATCGAATCTCCTCCTTGTTGAAGTAAACTATAACTTATATATCACTTTGGTAAGAAACCGCAGGACGAGACATCAAAAAGTAGTCAAGTGAGTAACCCATGGATACAATCTATTCAACGGATCCATGAAGTTACATGCAAAAAAAAACGTTCTGAAGTCATTGCCCGAGGCATGCAATGTGTGAACAAAAACTGAAGATATATGATTGTTGATGTTGTTAAGCAGGGTTGTCCCAACCTCTTTCTTCAATGAAAGGCCTGTGGAAATATGCAATATCCGACCCATCTTTGGTCTCTATAATGTGCTACTGCGCATGAACCAAGAGAAGACCCTCCTTAGAGAGTTTGTCAACATCTTCATTTCTTTCCCTATAGACACGTCGAATGAAGAAATTTGTATAAGTATCCAAGATTATGAAAACTTCTGCAAGAAGAGGCTTGAGTCTAATGTTGTGGCACTTTTGAATTTTTCTTATCCAATTGATGATCACCATTGAGTCTCCAAAAAGTTGTAGATTGGTAATCCCTTTTTCCCCGACAAAAGTAAGAAACAGTTTTAGGGCCATGAGCTCAGCGTAATTGTTGGTTCCCAGTCCCAGACCCCATTTGAGCTTAAAACAATGAGACTTTGATAGGAAAAGCACTGCTCCTCCCCCACAGTGAGAGCCCTCATTTTGTGAGGCACCATCAAAGAAGGCCCAAGGCCTCGATCAATCTACATGTTCTTCTGTTATTTGTCTTGGTTGAGTGGCCTCTTTTTCTTGTGGGAAAAAAAGAGGATGTTAAGGCTTTGAGCAGGTGTGTGTTCTGGGATGGATACTTTATCCTTGAAAATTGAAGAGTTTCGGGCTAGCCAGATATCCAATTAATAAGCAACGGTAAGGATCTTATGTTAAGGTTTCTGCGCTCCTGCAGTGAAGACTTCCAAGCCTCTTCAATGGTTGAGCCTTGCCACTTGCATTCATGTATGAGAGCACTTATGCATTCAGCTCAGGTTTGACGGGTGAAAGGACAAACTAGGAACATGTGAGGGCTAGTTTCCTCCGCACCTTTACATAAGGAACCCAAACCAGGGCCTTACAAACCTCTCAACTTCATTCTATCCCATGTTGGGACCTTGGAATTGATCAAACACCACTGGAAAATGTGTGCCTTAAGTGGGCATTTTACTTTCTAGATCCCTTTCCACCACCAGGCCATATCCGAATGTATGAGATCTAAAAGAATTTGTGTGTATCCTACTTTTGGAGTGTATAGTCCAAAGGGACTATGTTGCCATACTAACTCATCTTTTTTATCTATAAGCCATATATGGCCTAGTTTTAGAGCTCTGGTATAGGAATTCCAAGCCTCCACAAATTCCTTGTCCAACTCCAACTACCTTGTCCAACTCCAACTATAGAGCCTCCTACCATTATTTCCCCCACTCTGTGATTCTATTCCTATTTGCAACTTGATCCATATGAATAAATCCCCTGTCATGGAGAGCGTCAATTACATGTTGTGGAAGTAGACGAGCCTTGTTGCTTCTTGGCCATGGGTCCTGACCAATTTTGACTTTTATGCCTCTTCCCACTCTCCAGGCTAGACCTTGATTGATGGCATGAAAATATTTTAATAAAGCTTTCCAAATAATTGTGCAATTTTTGGGTCTCCTTGTTCGGCCTTCTGATCCAATCCAACACTAAGTCAGAGATGATATATTTTTGGTGAACCACCTTTGTCCAAAGACTTTAAGTGGTAATCAACCTCCACCCTACCTTGGCAGCAAGTGCTTTTGAAAAACTGTGAATGTTTTTTAGACCCCATCTCCCAGGAGCTTTGGGGTTGCCAGAGTTTCCCATTTTATCTAGGGCATCACAAAACTTTCCTTTTGACCAGCCCAAAGAAATCTAAAACATAGTCTCATGATTTTTTCCAGAATTTCTTTAGGGACCTAGGCAAGTAAGACCCAATAGACCAATATGGCTTCAAAACTATCTTTACTGAGATCAATCTCCGAGCTCTNCTTAAGCTCCAAGATTTCAATCTCTTTTTCAGTGTGGTTATTAGCGAGACCTAATCAACTTTCCTGTAATTGTTGGGTTTTAAATGGAACCCGAGATATATTAGCCCTTCATCAAAAGGCTTCACATCAAAATGATAAAGATCCTTGTATACTCCTACCTCCTGATCCTCCATAAGGTGAATATGAGTTTTTTATTGTTATGAACTAAATGGTTCAAAATATTTGATTTAAAGTAGTAGCTAGTGTTGGAAACCTAATCCGCTTAGGGTTACAGTATTCCTCACTTCACGGAATGTGAAAGGTCATGTGATCAGTTGACGGAATGTGAAAGGTCATGTGATTGTAACTGTAGTTGAGAGTACAAGAGACCTTGAAAGATGAATTCAAAGGTCATCCAAATTGTATTAATAGATGTATCATATTTGTATAATATGCACTTCGTGTTGCCCAAAGAGGTTGGATCCAATGGTGGAAAGCGAGGAGTTTTTCAGCCTTGAGAAAGGTTCAATTCCCATGACGCTTAACCTGGAGCCATGGGGCACCTTGATGTTCGACCAATTCCAAATGCTTTCCGTTCCAGTTCGGGAATTCTCTCCACATGCATGTCTTTTAATCATTGATGTAGCTGGTTAAGTTTTCTAGTTGAAGGTTTTCTTCCTTGTCCACTGTTTAGAACCCTGATCTCATACTTCACGCTTATCCGAATGTTTAGCACTACACGCCATTATCTCTGATCTTGTGGCAGCGGCGAGCAAGTAGAGCGAAACCTACTCATACACAGTGACAAGGAATTGGATTGATATCAGCGAGCTCGCCACAAGAGGAAGAAGCCATTTGCGCTGGGTCGCCACTGTTTCGCCAGGGCCATCCCTATCTCCATACCATGTGAACTCCTACTTTAAATTCGCAGATTCCCTTGAGAGAACAGCTCGTGTTGCATCCCATGAATTATATATCCACTCTATGGACAATCTAACCAGCTCTAGAAGCCAACAACGGACATTGGCTAAAAATATTAAGAGTCCACACATTCTCTAGGGTTTCTTAGTCCTCTGTCAATTTCTGATATGTTTTAAAACCCCGCTGGATTTGTACTCCGTGGGAAAGTGACTGCCTCATATTCCAGTGACCTGGGCATGTGACTACGACGTCCAATAACTGTATTCGTAGTATATACATATACTACTACATCACAATACATATTTTTCTTGATGGGCGGTCCCAGAGCAGATTCGAACGCATGACCATGCCTTTCCAGCTTGCACACCAAAATACCATTTTTGGATACTGAATATGATGAATGCATAGCAGCCAATTCAAGTGGTACTACATGCTGTGAGTCTGCATCTTTGATTTTATGGTGCTTTTACTGGTCTTTGCTTTGTCTTTGTTGATGGTCTATTGCTTTTGTTCACAACGGTTTGAAGACAATAGCATCAACGGTTGGTATTGGTATTTTTCTATTCAATATCGATGGTACATTCAACTCTAGAATCAAGGTATATTTGCAAAATAGTCTTTTTGTAAGTTAATTGTAATTTTGAAATTGAGTTACATTGTAAACAAATGCATTTTTGGTGGACGCTGACACCCTTCATTTGTTGAGTTTGCATTATAAAGTCTGACAGTTAAATGGTTCGAATTGATGAAATGTTAGAGTTACTGAACACTCAAATACTCTCTTTTGTGGACAATGAAGTGGGCAGAAGAAAAGGAGCACGAGAAACCGATCTTATTGCTTGATGATCAAAACGATTACATCTGCCTTGTATTTATAGAAGCCTTGGAAGGCTCTCGAGAATCCAAAGGAAACATTTGGAAGCGTCGGTGGATTGTTGACGGAGGAACAATATGGAGGTTGGTGGAAGTTATGGTGGTGGGTAGAAATTAATTCTTCCAACAGACAATACAATCACCACTGACAAAACAATTCTGCAATCTGTTGTAACATGTTTGCAAGTTAAGCAATCCAAAGCAACACTGTTGCAATCTCATACTTAACTTCTTCACGATGCACTAGAGAGAAATAATCTTCGACAACATTCTAAACTAGTCCTTGTTCAAAACCTTATTTTCAAAGATGATGAAGATGATGATGTCGATTCAGATCAACAACTAGCACAGGAGAAACTCAATCAACTAGCTCCAGATTCAAATGCAGATGATTTTCAACTTTCTCTTTCCATGCCAATCATCAGACTTTGGGAAGAAATCAGAAATAACAAGCACATAACCGGTAACGGATATGAAAAGGATATCACCTTTCATATTCTTGATTATACCAAACCGATCCAGTTCCAGAGTATTGGATTGCTTCAAGAAAGTTCACATTCACTTGCTCTAGTTCAAGAGTAGATTTTGATATGCCAACATTGTTAGCGTTTTGGCCACATAGAAGATAAGTGCTTCGATCTTCATACTTGTGAGCATTGTGGAAAACACAATCATCCTTCAAACAAATGTTCTTACATCAAGAAATCTGCAAGAGTAAAGAACCACTGTGGGTGGATGAATTCTTGGTGATGGTCATCGATAACCAAGAAGATATCTCAATCATACCGTAGAATTCATTCTCGGGTATTGATGCTTCTTGCAGTGAAAGGATTTGCATCTTCTCACCTTGTCCCTGATAGGGGGGAACAACATCAACGATTGGCAGTCAAGCTTCAAGTTTCGAAGTCTCATTAATCGTGCAGTAACAAGCGAGGGTGACAAGCGAGAGTGATTGGTTTGTGGTTTTCCTTAAACCACCATTTAGTAGAATACATCTACATCTGCTAGACAATAGTTTATGGTCATATTTGAACTAGCATCCAAGAGCACTTCAATTAGCAAAAGACATCAAGTTCCAGCTTCTAGTTAACTTGGGAAATGTCCCGGGAACCATTGAGCCTAGAGCCAAGTTCCAAAGTTTGTGGTCATCCTTAAACCACCAGATTAGTGTCTAGTCTTTCTTAAACCACTTCCATGATTTAGTAGAAGACATCAACTTTTGCTAGCCATTCAGTTTGTGGTCATCCCAAAACCACCAGATTTAAAGAGCACATTTAACCATTAGTAGCTACACACTTCTAGATTTCATCTGCCCACTTCGAGATATCAACTCTCACCTTGGACTCATATACACCCCTTTCGATTAAGGGGGGAATGTTGGAATTCTAATTTACTTAGAGTTACAATATTCTTCACTTGACGGAATGTGAAAGGTCAAGTCACTGTAACTGTCGTCGAGAGTTCGAGAGACCTTAGAAGATGAATCCAAAGGTCATCCAAATTGTATTAATAGATGTATCATATTTGAATAATATGCACTTCACATTTATCTTTAATCTTCTTGTGTGTCCAACAATTAGAATAAAAATTTAAATATAGTGAATAACTAACATATTAAAAAGATGTGGTCTAAATATTTTAAGTCTTTTACTTTTCAGTAGCAAAATTACAACTTTATATTGCTTAAAAAGTAAAAACTTAACACGTTTAAACTACATCTATTAAAAGCCTTTTCCATTACCAATTAATTTTATCAAAATTACAAATAAATTTAATTCAACCATCCTCATCCGAGATTATTGGATTCTTCACATCTCATTCCGTTGCCAATTAATTTTATCAAAATTACAAATAAATTTAATTCAACTATCCTCATCCGAGATTATTGGATTCTTCACATCTCATTCACAACCATTATTTATACCAATTGGAAAATGTGTAACATGTAATTTAATACTTTTCACCTCAAAACTCAATCAAAGCCCTCATTTATGTAGGTGGAAAATGTGTAACATAAAATTTGTTAAGAATATAGTTTAACCATCTATTCAAAGCTTACCAATGAATAAGAATAAAAAATGTGGATTCATAGCCAACAAATTCTTAGAAACTCACTGGATAATAGAATACTTACTCGCTATTGTTTCTCTTAAGCTTAGTGTGCTTCTTATGAACTTAGTCAATTCGGATAATGTAATCAACATTATTAGTGATGCACTTCTAAGTTAATATTAAATATAATTTTTTCACTTCATAATAGAATACTTACTAGATATTGTTTCTCTTAAGCTTATTGTGCTTCTTATGAACTTAGTCAATTTGGGTAATGTAATCAACATTATTAGTGATGCACTTCTAAGTTAATATTAAATATATTTTTTATTATAAGATTAAGAGTTATTAAAGTTATTTGTTTCTTATAAGTTTTTAAAAAAAATTAAAATTGGGTAATGTAATCAACATTATTATTATTAATGATGCACTTTTAAGTTAGTATTAAATATATTTTTATTATAAGAGTAAGAGTAATCAAAGTTATGTTCAACAACATAGGTATTTCAACAGAGGACAAACACCTTCAATAACCACTCACACAACCAGATCAAAGATCAATACACCAATGTTTTGACGTGGTAAAACCTATATGGGGAAACATCCACGACCCTAGACAATGCATCCACTTGGAGCAGTTTATTAATGCAAAAGAAAAAGATTGCATTAAGATTTTACAAGAGATTTTCTCACAATCGATCATCGGCAAATGACCCTCCATGCTCTTTAAATAGAGATCATGAACCAATCAGGTGTTAAGCCACATATCAATGGTCGTTAATATTGAGGAGAATATGAATCGTCAGATCACTTTATGTCGGGAACATATCGTGACCGTCAGATTTCCTAACTACAAATGCATACTAATGCACAATAAAGAAACACACTTTTACCCGACGACACATTAGACCAAGTAGATCTTAACTAACTCCTAAGCGTCTAAATATCCTAACATAACCCCTTAAGAATAACTTGGGATATGATTGAAGGATTTACAATATGGACACAATAGGAG